>JAYEPQ010000004.1:39799352-39926852 GCA_036321105.1 Dracaena cambodiana
TTCTCCTTCTGAGCCTCGCAGGACCGCGAGGGTGGGAGCCTCGTGAGAGCCTATGAGGCTAAATTTTTATTTATTATTATTATTATTATTATTTGATTTGGATTCGAATTCGGATTTAGATTTTGGATTTAGATTCGGATGGGACTTTGGATTCGGATTTAGATTTAGATTTGGATTAGTGCGGGGATAATTTTTCTCGTTCTACAAGATTCCCTCAAAATTTTCAAAATTTTGTTTCTCCATTTGATTAACAAAATTTTAAAATACTTTGGATTTTTCTTTTTGGAATTGATGGATGATTTTATGGAAGATGGAACTTGCTAAGGGTGTGAAAATACTTTAGCAAGCTGAGTGTTATGATTGTTATGTGACTCGTTTGGGTTGCCAAACAGAGCCAATCACTCGTCTGACTGACAAACAGAGTCGGTGATTAATTTTGAATTTAAGGGGTAACTCGCCTGGCTGACAGACAGAGCTGACATGATGGAATTGGTTTGACTTGCTTGGTTGACAAGCATAGTCAGAATATTGAATTAAAATCAAAGGACCATGGACAGAGGTGTATTGTTAAATGTACCCTTGTGGTTTTGGCAGAGGTGTCTAATTGCACATGTCTAGAATTTGGCAGAGGCGCTTAATTGCATACACCAGGATGATCAGGTCAGGATCATCGGTTTCGGCAGAGGCGCCTAATTGCACATGCCTAGATGACTCGTCTGAGTGACAAATAAAGCCGGGGATAGGATTAGGATTACAAAAGAAACTATTTGTTGTAGTGTATGATGATTCAAATTTAGCTGTTAGCACAGATTTGTTTATTTTAAGGTGAGATAGTTTGAATCTCGTTGTCAAAGATAAGAGTTTAACATGACAGATTTGTTGATTTTGAGATGAGATAGTTCGAATCTCGCTATCAGAGATAAGAGTTTAACTTGACAGATTTACGAGATTCTTAGCAAACCCCTAGGTATCGAAAAATTTGACATGCCTTTACAAATTGCCGTTTACATTGGGCTAGCCATGTTATTCCCTTCAACATGATGAGTTATCAAAGGTTTTGTTTAGGCTTTGATGTCGAACGTTCCTTCTTCCCTTTGCCTTAGTAACTATGGGCTTATTGTGACAAAGTTTGTAATGGAATTTTTTGCAAATCCCCAGTTATCAACGGATTTGAGGTGTCTTTACCAACTACCGTTTGCGTTGGGCTAGCCATACTATTTCTCTCAGTATGATGAGTTATCGATAGGTTTCGTTTGGTCTTAAATGCCAAATGCTCCTTCTCCCCTTTGCCTTACAGCTATGGGTTTATTGCTACCTCCAGTAAAATGGAATTGGCAAGAAATTTTCGATTTCTCTTCTAGTAGCTTTTGATAGCATTGGCGCTTGATTCATTGACCTTTCCTTCATTTTTTTAAGATGGCTAGATGTAGTATTTCTTCAAAAACTTGTCGTTGATAAGTATCATCATCTCGTCGCCGTCTTGATTGATCAGGCGATGGGCTTCATTTGAGTAGACAGTTTCCGCTACAAAAGGTCATTTCCATTTGGGCTCAAATTTCTCTTTAGTCTTGCGGGTCATGATCATTGATCTTTTGACAGTTAAAACCAATCTCCTTCTTTGAAAGTTCTTCATTTAACATTCTTGTTAAATGCTCTCGAGATGCGCGCTTGATACAACTTGATTTGTTGTTGTGCATTCATGATGCAAACTTAGCTCTATATTCGCAGGCCTAGCCTCGCATTTTAAGCTAGCATACCCTCGCGACTAGGCTAGTATAACTGGTTTAGCCTTGCATACTGAGTTAGATTTATGTCCTGACTTAGCCTTGCACACTAACTTAAATTCTCATTTAGTTGCGATCATAACTTCACACTCCATGCAAGCATAGCATTGCACTTGAGTTACTTTAAACGAGCTTAGCCTCGCATCTTGATCTCTTCACGCAGGCTTAACCACAAGGTTTGCAGGATGCAGGTATCACCCCCTTTGTGGGTCTCATTTGATTGGTTACATTCCATTGTAAGTCAATGGACTACCTACTTTTTCATCAGATATTATGTAAGGCTGCTGGTTGACCTGGAGTCTTAAGTCTCTTATACAAACCTTGGCCTTCCGCTTCTTGAAGTTTATGCGGGGCTGAGATTTAGCTTCACATGTTAGCCATG
Organism: Dracaena cambodiana; assembly: GCA_036321105.1. NCBI lineage: Eukaryota > Viridiplantae > Streptophyta > Magnoliopsida > Asparagales > Asparagaceae > Dracaena > Dracaena cambodiana. Next base: position 39,801,519 of record JAYEPQ010000004.1, read on the forward strand.
AGCATAGCCTCGCATTTAGATGACTTTACACTGACTTAGCATCGCATTGCATGCGGAGTTTGCTTTGTATTGCATACAAGGTTTATTGGTATGGGTCCCACCCCCTGTGTGGGCCATATTTGAATGGTCATTGTAATTCAATTGACCACATTTTTCTTCTTTGAAGTTTACATGTGGCTGAAAGTTAGCTTCGCATTTTGGACGTCTTCGCATGTTGAAACTTAGTTTTGTGTTTTGATCATTCTGTGGAAGGCCAAAAGTTAACCTCGCATTTTGATTTATCTTCATGCTCCATATTAGTCTTGTGCTCTAGATTTGCCTCGCGCGCTGTGTTTATCGCAGGCTGGCTTATCTTTGCGTATTGAGGGTTTTATACATGGCTACAACTTTGCCTTATATTATGCATCTCTTTCAGAAATGAAAATCACCCGGTTTGCCAGATAGCCTCGCATATTTGTTATCCTCGTGTTTCAATTATTTTACACAGGGTTGCAAATTAGCCTCGCTGTTTTGGAGCTTTTGCACTTTTGCTGGCTTTACTTTGCATAGTCTTGCATTGTCCGCAGATATTAGCCTCGCATTTTTTACGTTGGCTTCATATATATATCCTTGTTTGGCTGAATGTGGGTCCCACTCCCTTCATGGGACTTGTTTGGTTGTCCATAAAGTTCGTCATGTAGTGATGAATTACTTTCTTCTTTGTAATAGATTATGCGGGGCTGAACCTTAGCCTCCTATTTCTATTCACTCTTATACTCTGGATGAGTTCTGTACGCTGGCTTAGCCCCATGCACTAGTATAACCATGCATGTTGATTTAGTCTCGAGTTAGCCTCGTGTCTGGATGACTTTACGATGGCTTAGTCTCGAGTTAGCTTCATGCCTTAAATGATTTTATACTGGCTTAGCCTCACGTTGTACGTGCGCCTAGTCTCGCATTCTTGCTTTGAACTGTTTGATTTCATACTCTTACCTACAGTATGATAGGGTTGCAGAGAGTTTATTCTCTTCCTGTTGCCTTGGTCGTATTGGGCAACAAAAATTCGTACGTTTTTTTTTTCTTTTTTTTTTTGCCTTTTTATTTATGATAGTCATTTTCCTGTCGTTGCATTTGTGGACACTTTCTTCTGTTCAGGTCTCAACTGTATCACATTTGCATCGATAAGTGCCTAAATTTTATCTTTCAAAACATAGCAATCTTTGGTTGGGTGCCCAATATTTTGATGGTAGAGGCAATACTTGGAATCATTTGTTTTTCCAGCCTCCTCTGGCTTTTAATTTTCGGGTAAGCTAAACATTCCCTTTTTATTCAGTAGGTGAAAGAGCGTAGCTGCTTGTTCATCTTCAAAATCATATGTCCATCAATAATAACAACTAAGCCTTTTATCCCAAGTATTTGGAGTAGGCTACATGAACCAAAAAAAGAATCACGCCGGATCGATCACTTTGATAGTCCTTCTCCATTCATTTCTATCAAGTAATATCTTCTCATTTAAGTCTCTAGAATCCATATCTTTTCGTATCACTTTCATCCATATTTTCTTCAGTCTTCCCTTCATTCTTTTAACTTGTCCTACATTGATAAACTCCACATGTCGAACCGGTATATGTGTAGGTCTATGTTTCACATAACCAAACCATCGTAAGCGATTTTCTCGCATCTTCTCATCGATAGGAGCTACACCTACCTTAGCACGAATATCTTCATTTCTCACTTTATCTCTCCTAGTGTTGCCGCATATCCAGCGAAGCATGCGCATCTCTACGTCGCAATCTAAAATAATCTTGATTATTTTGTGTTTTTTTTGCAGCAGGTTTAGTGGTCATTGCCTCCTTTCCCTTAGGATGGGAAGTTAGGACAATCATGTTATCCTAAATATAACGAGTGCCTTGTACTGTAAGTATTTACTTTTTCATGTGTTCATACTCTTTATTTTATGTGTAGTTAAAGAATTGAACATGTTGTTATTATAATGGTTATACTGCTATCTTCTCTTGCTTTCTCTCTGTATGCATGGGGTAGGAAATGAACTATTACTGTGCTCTAATTCTCTGAAGTAATGACATAGGCTCATAGTGGATAGACCATGAAGGCCAGTTCCTTACAACCTTAACTCTACCAGAAAGCCACGGTTAGAGGTGTCATGTAGCCGGAGAAAATATGGTCAAAAAAGAAAGATAAGTAAGAAAAGAGAGAAGTAATACCATGTATCTATAATAGCAACATGTTCAAACTCGAAAACAAAGAGATCTAGACATGGATCAAACAAGAGTAGTCCCACCGGACACCACACACATCATCTTACAGGACGAACAATACACTTGTCCATACAACTTAACACAGTATGATCATGTTGTGCATTTACCTTCTTCTCAAACAAACATAAAACAGTTAGTAGGGATAAATAATTATCTTTGTGATCAAATGAAAAAACTTTCTATAGAAGTAGAGGAAATAAATACTGATATAAAAAGTATTTAGTTCCTCCAAAAGTAACAAAACCCAAACATATAACAATGTCTTCAATATTTATGGTTAAATATTCATCGGAAGAAAAATAAAATAAAATAACTATGTCTGAAATTGACTATGATGCCTATATGACTTTCCTTCTACTACAAAAGAAAGAATTACTAGGTGAAATAAATAGTCAAGAAGTATATAAATTTTATGAGCAGAATACTGCTTCGATAAATTATTTCAGATCCCAACAGAATTATACTTCCCAATTGGAAGATAATTTCTCTGACACATCAGAGACTTCTAACACTTCAGAAGAATATTTCCATATCAATATGGAGCAAGGTTCCTCAAGCGGATCAGCATTACTGCTTCCACCAGGAACAAATCCTCGTCAAACTTCCGAAACAGAAATAACTCCTATGGAAACGGAAGGCGAAGGGGAAAGAGTTACAAGACAAAGTCATATACAATGGTAAACAGAACATACATCTCGCCTAAAGCATGGAAATAGAACCCAAAAATCTAGTCCAAGCTATACGGGATTAATATTTAAGATAGATGATATACCACATCACCAAATAAAGCAGTATGTGGATAACTGGGCTCAACATATTGTTGGAAGTCTATTTATGTTACCACAAACAATCTCAAATATAGAATTTGTACAATACTATACAAGCTACTGGGAAGGGATAGCTCTAGCTTGGCTTACCCAGTATGAGATAGTATATCCAAACGCTCTGCGAAACCTGGATGCAGACTATCCATCAAAAAAAGAATCATTAGCAAGTATATTAAAACTTTTTGTTGCAGATCTATTAGGGAATCCCTTATAGATGAAGAAGATTATGAAACAAAACTACTAAAACTACGATTATGTGACATATGTATGTTGGAAGAATTTGTAACAGCATACATAGGTCTTATATTTAGTTTAAAAACCTTGGAACGAAAGATATTTTGGTTAAAAGGATTTTTTGCAAAAATACCTTATCCTTGGAATAATCTTATACAAGAAAAATACAATTTCTTACGACTTAAGGATTATAAGGAAAATAATCTTGAGTCAACACATGCAACTAGTTTTTTAAAGAAGCTTGCATGGATACAATAAAAGAAGTTTGTCAGCAAACCAAAGCTAGCAAACATATGAGAAAACAAATCCTCAAGTCAAAGTTAAGACAATCATGTTGTCCTACATAAGACGAAGATTTAAATTCCAAGTTTGGATGTCCTCCACAATATCCTCAGTGGAAATCATCCAAAAAACGATTTTATAAGAAAAAATCAAAATTCAGGATAACTAGGAAAAGTGGAAATCTGAATTTAAAAATAAATACAAAAAGGATAAATCTTTCACTAAATGAAAGTTTATCAAACAAAAATTCAAGAAAGGTTGCAAATGCTTCAAATGCAACCAAGAAAGGCATTTTGCTAATGAATATCCGTTAAATATACAAACTGTAGTCATAAATGATCCAAATGAGTTCGGCATTAATGTCGGTACAATACAAGATTTTTCAAGTGATAATTCCACAATCTATAAAATAGAAAGCATCTATTCAGATTCAGAAGAATCAGACTTATCTGACTTTGAGAACCTGAATATTAATATGCTTACTATTAACAAAACATATAATCAAATAAGAATTACACCATTAACAATATATGTTATTCTCCCAAAAAGAGAATGAATAAACTCTGCAGGATATTTATTATATTCTGGCAGAAGTTTAAAATTAAAAAGATACAGAACTACCAAAATATTTATGGATCTAATTATACAAATACCATTTGGATATTATGAAATTATCCATAATATTCCAAAACATGTTAAAAATAATGTCTTTATAACATATGGTCTAATTGAACCAATGCCAAAGATGAATGTTAATATTCTTCTTAAAAGCACTAGTCTCGAGGATCGAGATTGTAATTGAACAAGGACACCCAATAAGTCTTCTGGTATTACAAAAATATGAAGATTTACCATTGGTAAAAGAAAACATAAGTGAACCCCCTTTAAATTCACCTATATCTCAATCTTCTTCCAACCCATCTTTGGGATAAGAAAAATAAACATATTATGAATATCGTATTTACATGAATACAATTTCAGAAAGTTCTGAAATACAAAATGACAGTATTCAGGATAGTATAGGAGAGCAATTAATTATAACTGATGAAGATTTGGAGAGGTTAAAAGACGCTATCCCACATACAGATAAAAAAGAAATCTATAAGTCTTCATCCTTTAAATCAATATTTCTGAATAAACGTACCTATATATTCGAAAGAACGCAAGATAATATTGAATTAAAAGAAGATGAAGATTTTACATCTGTAAAACTCATCAGTCAACAACAAATAGAAAAGTTATGAAAAAAAATATTCCAAAATTAAGTATCTCCATATTGGGCTAATCCAAATAAAAATAACCGGATTATTTAGATCTAGAATTGATACACCAATAATGATTGCATGTTTAGATTAACGCATCATCAATAATCCATTAAATAGTTTAATGGTTGGTGCTAAATCTAGTCTTGCAAATAGAATATTTAGAGTAAACATACATCATGATTTTTGTATCAGCCTTGATGATAAAAATATAGATAACGTATGTTCTTTATCTATTAATCTCAAGAGAATAGAACTTTTACCAGGTTCTAAGGTGCTCGAAATACAATGGAAATATTGTATGGCCCTAAACAACACTTCTACATTTAAATCCATTACTCTCAACCAATTTGTAAGATTATTTGAAGTTGGCAATGCGAAAGTAATCCAACCAAGATTGGTAAATATTAGACATTTAAAAGATGTTAATGATACGCAAATATTTATCAAATCCATGAAGCCAAAAATTGGTTTACCAGTAGAGTAATTTATTGCATCAGGAAATACTATTTCTACAACAATAATAAATCCTATAGCTTCTTCATCTACGTTACAACCTAGAGTAACTAGAAGTAGAAGTACTGATTATCGACAAGTTCAAACTCCTACAGAGCTAGAAATACCAAGATATAATCTACATGAAGAAAAACCAACTGAAAAGGATTATCCTCTTGAAGGAAGAACACAGCATATATTATATTTACAAAATAAAAAATTTGTAAAATTACCCATTGAATCTCCTCATGAATAAAATCAATAAAATAGATTTAAAAAGGAGATCTCAACTTCATATTTATAAACCCCTAACGATACGTATTCCTACGTATCCTGAATTTACAATACATGCATTATTAGATTTTGGAGCAGAAGCCAGTTTAATCCAGAATACTTTTTTTCCACAACAATACAGGATTCCATTAGACAAAAAAGGAGTACTAAATGATTTTATGGGAAGACAAGTTCCTGTCACCCATAAAACAGAAATACCTATTACTATACCTGATATTCACGGTATAGAAAGAGAATATATCTTTGAGTTTGCCTTACTACCTAAAGAATTTGAAAATAATTGTATTATTGGTATGAATAATCTACGGCATTATTCACCAAATAATAAATATTATTGTGAGCTAGATGCTGCTCATGTACCTCGTATGCCTTTTCTTGCACCATTATTACCATATTTTATGCTAGCCCAGCATGGTGATAATAGTGTTCAATTAATCAACACTATTTATACCTACAACATACAAAGAAACAATGAGTTCAAAAAAACAGTTCATAATATGTTAGAACCTTTCTATAGTGACAATCTGCTAAAGCTATTTGAAAGAGCTCCTCAATATTGCACACTAGAATTGTTAGAACAATACAAAAATATTAAAGTTAGAGTAAACAGTATAATGGTCTATCCAGTAGATAAAGAAGAATTTGTTGTACAAATACAAGACCTATTAAGGTTAAACCTTATTCAAAAAAGTTCTAGTCTATATTCTTCTCCTGCATTTTTGGTAAGAAACCATGCAGAAAAGAAAAGAGAAAAAGCTAGAATGGTCATAAATTATAGCAAGATTAATAGTTGTACAAAGTTTGATGGCTATTTCATACCATCAGCAGAACAACTAATTAAACAAATACAAGGAGCAAAAATATTACGGTAAGTTTGATACTAAGTCAGGATTTTGGCAAATAAAACTTACAAACAAAAACTCTATTGAGTTAACAGCGTTCAGTTGTCCTCAAAGACATTATGAATGGAAAGTAATGCATTTTGGCCTTAAAAACGCCCCACAAATATTTCAAAAATGGATGAATTCCATATTTGTACATTTACATTTTGTAACAGTCTATATATATGACATCTTAGTATTTTCCAATTCTTTAGAAGAACATAAACAATATCTATTAACAGTAATAAATTTACTGTTAAATAATGGAATAATTTTTAGTCCCAAAAAAATAGAATTATGCAAAAAGAAAATTGAATTCCTTGGAAAATATATAAAAGATGGTCAAATAGAGCTACAACAACATATATATACAAAATTAAAAGAGTATCCTTATACCTTTAAGAATCTTAAAGAACTTCAAAGTTTCTTGGAAATTCTTAATTATAGTAGGAAATTTATTCCTAATCTTTCTGAAAAGGTTAAACATCTTCAAGAAAGACTAACTATAAAACAAAGTAAATATAAACAAGATACAGGGGAACAACTTAGAAAATGGAATGCTAAAAATATTTCAATTACACTAACACCCAAGGAAGAAAAGGAAATTGAAAATATAAAATCTTTAATCAAAGATCAAAAGATATTATATTTCCCTTCTGAATCTGAACTAATAACTCTCCAAACAAATGCTTCAGATCATTTCTGGGCAGGAGTATTAATAGCTCAGAAAAAAGAAATAATAGGTTATACATCTGGAAAATTTTCTAAAATACAAATAAAATATTCAACATATGATAAAGAATTATTGGCTATAAAACTAGCTATTAAATCTTTACGCATATACTTGTTACATAGAAATTTTGTTATAGAAATATATAACAAATCTGTAGCACAATTTCTAAAAAAGAAAATAATTAATAATCTTGAAGAAAATCTTAGACGCATTCATCTTGTAGTATATCTAGATATATTTAATTATGAAGTAAAATATATTCTCGGCTATACTTACATTGTTGCTGATCTTTTATCTAGGATATGAAAAGATGAATGAAAATATAAATGCAAAAATTAAAAGACTAGCGGAGGAGATGAAAAGGCAGCAAAATTGGCAGGCCTCAGCCGCCAAGAAAGGAAAGCAAGTCGCTGACACATCAACAGATAACAAAGCCTCCACAGGGGCAAAACCTTTCATGGTAGAAAAATTATTTCTCCAAGGAAATATTGTTGGCCCAAAGGTCAATGCTCCAGTGTCCATAGACACAAAAACATTTAACCAAACACTACAGTCCCCACTGCACAAAGAAGAACCAAACCTTTTGCTAACACCGTAGTAAAAGATTGGTATAATCAAAAACTGAAACAACAAAATGAAGAAATGTATGATAAGATCAATGGATGCTTCCGGGCCCTTCAATCCAATGATCTGAGAGCCTCCAATTATTGGCTCACCCAAATTGAACAGATGGTTCTTCGAACACAGTTTGAAATGCAAGAAATAAAAGATCAATAGACTAAGATAGAAAGCATGCTCAAAAGCTTATGTCAATTCTTGACAACAACTCGCTCTAAAGCACTCAATAAAAGAGAAGCAGAAATGTTTACAAGATCTTCAAAGGATCAAAGAAATTTGAAGAAAATCTTTTCATCTCTGGATATAGCAGACATGCTAAGTATCAAAATATCTGACTTCCTGGAGCTCCGTAAGCTTCATTAAATCCAAAATGACAAAGTAAAGTAGCTGGATGCAGAGTTAACTGTCCAGCAAATGATTACATTACATCAGCAAAATCTCCTAGAAGATGGACAACTGGTGGCCTTTTACAGAGATCTTGAAGCCACAAATATTACATCCTATTTTGAAAAGGAAGAAATAATCCGAAATAATTTAGGGAGGCCAAGACTTTTGGCCTGCTTTAATGAAATACTCCGATACCAATGACAATTAAGATTGGGGATAGTTCATGAAGTTTATATCAATACAAGACATCCGGAAGAGTACAGAGGATTTATTCCAGACCTCTGCAGCACAAAAGCAGAGGAATATTCAAACAGATTTACAAATATTCTTATGTTTCGGATTTGGAGTATTTGGAAAGAGAGAAATTACATTAAACTCTTTCCTTCAGTCCAGCTCTTGGAGTTACACGAAATGGTGGAACCTCCAAATTATACTTATATTAAATATACAAAAGATCTAATCTCTTCAGAGGAACCTTCAAAAGCTACTACCGAATTTTTTCAAGAAGCTTATCTGAAGGCCACATCATGATCACATTCAGTGCATGAGGGAAAAACTATTCTTTTGTTTGACTATCTTTCAAAGTTTGAAAATTCAGATGAAAGAATACAAAAGGTGATGAGGTTCCTAGAATCTCTCAATCTAGGAAAAATTGGGGAGAAAGCTCGAGAAGATTTCTTCCTAGAAATAGATGAACAACTTTCGGAAGCACAACAAAACGCTCAAGATGGAGAAGAAGAACTAGGGGAAGAAGGGATGGCAAACTTGAGCATGGAAGAATGAAAGCATGGTGGGATCACCCAACCACTCGGATGACAACAACATTCCACTCACCAGATTCCTTCCTATCCGGTGAAAGCAACATTCCACTCAACAAGACAATAATAATTAAAGGTAAAATGGCCGACAAATAGATAAGGGCCACTCTATGTATTGACTTATATTCGACTTTGTACAAAGGTGTGATGAGTCATGTAAATTATTGAGTAATGAGTCATGTAAAGGACAAAAGAATCCTTATCTTATCGTCGACGATGGGGCCCAATGAGCACCCGGACGCAAGAAAGGAATCTAAGTCCATTTGAATAATTTGAGGTCCAACCCTATAAAAGGGTGTAGTAGGAGAAGTTGGGAGATGGAGAAAAAAAGAGTTTGTAAAATATTCCTATAAAAGAGTTTCTTCTTCTGAGAGTTTCCACTATTCTATTCTATTCTGATCTTTCTGAGAATTGGCAATCAAAATTTCTAAAAGAGTAGAGTTTATTATAGTAGCAGAAATATTACAAAGGAAGAGTACAAGAGTTTTTTCCGATAATCTTCTCTCTGAGGAGAGGTTCTCTATTTATATTCCTCTCCGGAACTCAAAACATTTCAAAACAACTTATCAAAAGATCATATCCACTAAAGACTGACTGGGTGCACATGGGGCCCATCGTCATCGCAATCAATAGAGGAATCTTTTCCCTTTACAGCTGTCTCGGTGTGCTTCTGAGCTGGAGTGATAAGAAGGTATCTTCAAAAGTGTCTTTAATAATGGAGAGTTGGTGGAGTGTGATGTCAGTGCTTACATCACGGATGGTCCCACCATGCTTCTAGTCTCCTATGTTGAGATTTGCCATCTGTTCATCATCCAGTTCATTGTCTCTTTGGACATCTGGCAGTTGCTCTTCAGGATCTTCTTCAGGGTCTTCGTCTTCTATTTCTTGCAAAAACTCCTCCTGAGCCTTTACACATGTTCTTCCAAGGTACAGTGTCTCCAAGAATCTTGTTACTTTCTGTATTCTTTCGTTTGAATCTTCGAAGGCTGAAAGATAATCAAACAAGAGATCAGTCTTGCCTTCCTGGACCGAGTGTGCTCCTGAGATGGCCTTTTGATAAGCTTCCTGGAAAAACTGCTTTGCAGCTTTCGAAGGTTCTTCTAGTGAAAGCAGATCCTTCGAGTATTTGACATAGGCATGATTTGGTGGTTGTATCATCTAGTGCAATTCCCAAAGTTGGAAGGAGGGATAGAGCTTGATATAGTTCCTTTCTTCCCAAATGCTCCATATGCGAAACAAAAAAACAGTCTAAAAACGGTTTGAGTGTCCCTCTATTTTGGCACTGCATATGTCTAGGATGAATCCCCTGTATTCTTCTGGGTGGTGGGTATTTACATATACTTCATGAACTATTCCAAGCCTCAGCTGTCGTTGATAGTAAGGAATTTCATTGAAGCAGGACAGGAGTCTTGGCCTATTGTATTTGTTTAGGATCATTTCTTCATTTTCAAAATAAGAAGGAATATCCATAGCTTTCAGATTTTTGAAAAATGTCATTAATTGGCTATCTTCCAAAAGATTTTTTGATTCAGAGTGATCATATGTTGGACAGTTACTTCTGCATCCAACTGTTTGACTCTATCATTTTGGATTTTGTAGATTTTAAGAAGCTCTAAGAAATCAAATATTCGGACACTTACTAGATCTGCGGTGTCCATAGTTGAGAAAGTTTATCTCAGAGTCTTCTGGTCTTTAGAGGTTCCTGAGAATAATTTCTTTTCCTTCATTGCAAGAGCTTCCGAACGAGTCGTTGTTGAATATTGACAGAGATTTTTGACCATATTCTCTGTCTTTGTTTGTTGATCTTGTAGTTCTTGGACTTGGAGTTGTAGTTGGAGTACTGATTGCTCAACTTGGGTCAACCAGTAGTTAGAAGCTCTTAGATCATTAGATTATAGAGCTCTAAAACAACCGTTAATCCGATTGTATATATCTTCATTTTTCTGTTTAAGTGTAGAATTGTACCAATCTTTTACAACCATAGTTGCAAAAGGTTTTTGTGGTACTTTTCTTGGTACTGTTGGGACCGGACGACCCTTTCCTTCTGTGTTAGTTGACGGCTTACTTCTGTGGAAGTAGTAGCCGATGGGCTTTATATTGCAAATCCTTTGGGAACTGCCTTTCCCTCTATGGAGGATTTTGCCTCTGTGGAGGCTTTGTCGGCCGAGGTTTCAACCACCTTCTTTCCTTTCTTGGCAGAGATTTCCTACCAAGCCTGTTGGCGCTTCATTTCTACTGCTAGTCTTTAAATTTTTGAATGTATATCTTAGTTCATTGTTCATTTCCTGGATAGAAGATTAGCAATAATGTTAGTATATCCGGAAATATATTGAACATCATAATTAAATATTTTCAGATAAATGGCAATTCTAATTCGTCGCAGATTTTCTTCAGGATTGTTAATTGTTTTTCCTTTTAGAAATTGTGCTACATATTTGTTATCTATTTCTATAACAAAATTTCTATGTAACAAATATATCTTTAGGCTTTTAATAGCTAATTTTATAGCTAATAATTCTTTGTCATAAGTAGAATATTTTATTTGTGTTTTTGAAAATTTGCCCGAAGTGTAGGCTACTATTTCTTTGTGTTGAGCAATACTCCTGCCCAAAACTGATATGATGCATCAGTTTGTAGAGTTATTAGATATGTTTCAGTAGAAAAATATAGTATTTTTTTTGGTCTTTTACTAATGTTTTTATTTTTTTTTCGATTTCCCTTTCTTCTTTTGGTGTTAGAGTAATTGGGATTTTATCTGTATTCCATCTCCTTGGTTGTTCACCAGTTTGTTGTTTATATTTTTCCTGTTCTATAGCTAATTTTTCTTGAAGATGTTTTATTTCTTCAGATAAGTGAGGTATAAATTTTCTACCGTAATTAAGAATTCCTTAAAAACTTTGAAGTTCTTTAAGAGTCTTAAAGGTAGAAGGAAATTCCTTAATTTTTGTATAAATATGTTGTTGAAGTTCAACTTGGCCATTCTTAATGTATTTGCTAAGAAATTCTATTTTTTTTAACATAATTCAATCTTTTTTGGACTGAGTATTATACCATTGTTTACTAACAGATTACTTACTGTAAGCAAGTGTTTTTTATGTTCTTCTAGTGAATTTGAAAACACTAGAATATCGTCAATATATACTGCCACAAATGATAAATGATCAAATATAGAATTCATCCATTTCTGAAATACTTGTAGAGCATTTTTCAGGCCAAAAAGCATTACTTTCCATTCGTAATGTTTTTGAGAGCAACTGAATGCAGTTAATTCTATAGAGTTTTTATCTGCAAGTTTTATTTGCCAAAAACCTAACTTGACATCAAACTTACTATAATATTTTGCTCCTTGTATTTATTTTATTAGTTGTTCGGCTGATGGAATAAAGTAACCATCAAATTTCGTACAACTATTTAATTTTCTATAATTGATAACCATTCTACCTTTTCCTCTTTTTTGTTCTACATGGTTTCTAACCAAAAATGCAAGAGAGGAATGCAAAGTGGAATTTGTTTGTATTAAATTTAATTTCAACAAATCTTGTATCTGTATAGCAAATTCCTCTTTATCTATTGGAGATACCATGATACTATTGACTTGTATTTTTGTATCTTTGTATTGTTAGAATAATTCAAGTGTACAATACTAAGGCGCTTTATCAAATAGCTTCAACGGATTGTCACTATATAGAGATTCTAAAATATTATGAACTGTTCTTTCAAACTCATTATTTATTTGTAGGTTGTCGGTATAAATAGTGTCGATTAATTGAACACTAATATCACCACGCTGGGCTGGCATAAAATGTCATAATAATAGTGCAGAAAACAGTACGCGGGTACCTGAGCACCATCTAGTTCAAAATAATATTTATTAAATGGTGAATAATGTCGTAGATTATTCACACCATTAATACAATTATTTACAAATTCTTTAGGTAGTAAGGCAAACTCTAAGATATATTCCCTTTCTATACCGTGAATATCAGGTATAGTAACAAGTATTTCTGTTTTATGGGTGACAGGAATGTTTCTTCCCATAAAATCATTTAGTACTCCTTTTTTGTCTAATGGAATCCAGTATTATTATGGAATAAAAGTTTTCTAGATTAAATTGGCTTCTGCTCCAGAATCTAATAATACATGTATTGTAAATTCAGGATACGTAGGAATACGTATCGTTAGGGGTATATAAATATGAAGTTGAGATCTCGTTTTTAAATCTATTGTTGATTTTATTCATGAGGAGATTCAATGGGTAATTTTACAAAATTTTTAATTTGTAAATCTAGTATATGTTTTGTTCTTCCTTCAAGAGGATAATCCTTTTCAGTTGGTTTTTCTTCAGATAGACTATATCTTGGTGTTTCTAGCTCTGTAGGAGGTTGAACTTGTCTATAATTAATACTTCTACTTCTATTTACTCTAGGTTACGCAAATGAAGAATCTATAGGATTTATTATTGAAGTAGAAATAGTATTTCCTGATGCAACAAATTGCTCTACTGGTAAAGCAATTCTTAGCTTCAAGGATTTAATAAATATTTGCATATCATTATCATATTTTAAATATCTAATATCTACGAACCTTGGTTGGATTACTTTCCCATTCCCAACTTCAAATAATCTAACAAATTGGTTGGGAGTTATGGATTTAAATGGAGAAGTGTCGTTTAGGGCCATATAATGTTCCCATTGTATTCCCAGCACTTTAGAACCTGGTAAAAGTTCTATTCCCTTGAGATTAATAGATAAAAACATACTTTATCTATATTTTTATCATCAAGGTTGATACAAAAAACAGGATATATGTTTACTCCAAATATTCTATTTGCAAGATTAGATTTAGCACCACGCATTAAACTATTTAATGGATTATTGATATGCATTCATCTAAACATGCAATCATTATTGGTGTATCAATTCTAAATCTAAATAATCCAGTTATTTTATTTGGATTAGCCCAATATGGAGATACTTCATTTTGGGATATCTTTCCGTAACTTTTCTATTTGTTGTTGACTGGTGAGTTTTACAGATATAAAATATTCATCTCCTTTTAATTTAATATTACCTTGCATTCATTCAAACACATAGGTGCGCTTATTCAGAAATATTGATTTAAAGGATGAAGACTTATAGATGTCTTTTTTATCTGTACGTGGGATAGCATCTTTTAACCTTTACAGATCTTCATCAGTTAAAATGAATTTCCCTCCTATACTATCTTGAATACTGTAATTTTATATTTCAGGACTTTCTGAAATTGTATTCATGTAAATACGGTATTCATAATAGGTTTCTTTTTCTTTTCCCAGAGATGGGTTAGAAGAAGATTGAGATATAGGTGAATTTAAAGGGGGTTCACTTATATCTTTTTTTACCAATGGTAAATCTTCATAATTTTGTAATACCAGTATACCTATTGGGTCTCCTTGCTCAATTACGTAATCTCGATCCTCGAGACTAGTGCTTTTAAGAAGAATTTTAACATTCGTCTTTGACATTGGTTCAATTAGAACATATGTTAAAAAGACATTATTTTTAGCATGATTTGGAATATTATGGATAATTCCATAATATCCAAATGGTATTTGTATAATTAGATCCAGAAATATTTCAGTAGTTCTGTATCTTTTTAATTTAAAACTTTTTCCAGAATATAATAGATATCCTGCAGAGTTTATTCTTTCTTTTTTTGGGAGAATAGCATATATCGTTAATGGTATAATTCTTATTTGATTATATGTTTATTAATAGTAAGCATATTAATATTCAGGTTCTCAAAGTCAGATAAGTCCGATTCTTCTGAATCTGAATAGATGCTTTCTATTTCATAGATTGTGGAATTATCACTTGATAAATCTTGTATTGTACTGAAATTAATGCCGAACTCATTTGGATCATTTATGACTATAGTTTGTATATTTAACGGACATTCATTAGCAAAATGCCCTTCTTGTTGCATTTGAAACATTTGCAACCTTTTTTGAATTTTCGTTTGATAAACTTTGATTTATCCTTTTTGTATTTATTTTTAAATTCAGGTTTTCACTTTTTCCTAGTTATCCTGAATTTTGGTTTTTTCTTATAAAATCATTTTTTTGGATGATTTCCCCTGAGGATATTATGGAGGACATCCAAACTTGGTATTTAAATCTTCGTCATATTTAGGACAGTGTGATTGTCCTAGCTTTGACTTGAGGATTTATTTTCTCATATGTTTGATAGCTTTGGTTTGCTGAGAAACTTGTTTTATTGTATCCATGCAAGCTTTCTTTAAAAAATCAGTTGCATGTGTTGACTCATGATTATTTCCCTTATAATCCTTAAGTCGTAAGAAATTGGATTTTTCTTGTATAAGATTATTCCAAGGATAAGGTATTTTAGCAAAAAATCCTTTTAACAAAAATATCTTTCGTTCTAAGGTTTTTAGACTAAATATAAGACCTATGTATGCTGTTACGAATTCTTTCAACATACATATGTCACATAATCGTAGTTTTAGTAGTTTTGTTTCATAATCTTCTTCATATATAAGGGATTCCCCTAATAGATCTGCAAAAAAAAGTTTTAATATACTTACTAAAACTTCTTTTTTTTATGGATAGCCTGCATCTAGGTTTCGCAGAGCATCTGGATATACTACCTCATATTAGGTAAGCCAAGCTAGAGTTATACCTTCCCAGTAGCTTGTACAGTATTGTACAAATTCTATATTTGAGATTGTTTGTGGTAACATAAATAGAGTTCCAACAATATCTTGAGCCCAGTTATCCACATACTGCTCTATTTGGTGATATGGTATATCGTCTATATTAAATATTAATCCCGTATATCATTTACATTAAATATTAATCCCGTATAGCTTGGACTAGATTTTTGAGTTCTATTTCCATGCTTTAGGCGAGATGTATGTTCTGTTAACCAATGTATATGGCTTTGTCTTGTAACTCTTTCCCCTTCGCCTTTCGTTTCCATAGGAGTTATTTCTGTTTCGGAAATATGAGGAGGATTTGTTCCTGGTGGAAGCAGTAATGCTGATCCACTTGAGGAACCTTGCTCCATAGTGATATGGAAATATTCTTCTGAAGTGTCAGAAGTCTCTGATGTGTCAGAGAAATTATCTTCCAATTAGGAAGTATGATTCTGTTGGGATCTGAAGTAATTTATCGAAGCAGTATTCTACTCATAAAATTTATATACTTCTTGACTATTTATTTCACCTAGTAATTCTTTCTTTTGTAGAAGAAGGAAAGTCTTATAGGCATCATAGTCAATTTCAAACGTAGTTATTTTAATTTTTTCTTCCGATGAATATTTAACCATAAATATTGAAGACAATGTTATATGCTTGGGTTTTGTTACTTTTGGAGGAACTAAATACCTTTTTATATTAGTATTTATTTCCTTTACTTCTATAGAGAGTTTTTTCATTTGATCACAAAGATAATTATTTATCCCTACTAACTGTTTTATGTTTGTCTGAGAAGAAGGTAGATGCACAACATGGTCATACTGCGCTAAGTTGTATGGACAAGTGTATTGTTCATCCGGTAGGATGATGTGTGTGGTGTCCTTTGGAACTACTCTCACAGAGATCCAGGAATTATTCTCAGGAACCTCTAAAGACCAGGAGACTCTGAGAAAAAAATTTATTCCTTTCTGAACGAGTCGTTGTTGAATATTGGCAGAGATTTTTGACCATATTCTTTGTCTTTGTTAGTTGTTCTTGTAGTTCTTGGACTTGGAGTTGTAGTTGGAGTACTGATTGCTCGACTTGGGTCAACCAGTAGTTAGAAGTTCTTAGATCATTAGATTGTAGAGATCTAAAACAACCGTTAATCCGATTGTATATATCTTCATTTTTCTGTTTAAGTGTAGAATTGTACCAATCTTTTACAACCTAGCTGCAAAAGGTTTTTGTGGTACTCTTCTTGGTCTTGTTGGGACCGGACGACCCTTTCCTTCTGTGTTAGTTGAGGGCGTTCTTTTTACTTCTGTGGAAGTAGTAGCCGAAGGGCTTAATATTGTAGATCCTTTGGGAACTGCTTTTCCCTCTGTGGAGTTTGCCTCTGTGGAGGCTTTGTCGACTAAGGTTTTAACCACCTTCTTTCCTTTCTTGGCAAAGATTTCCTGCCAAGCCTGTTGGCACTTCATTTCTTCTGCCAGTCTTTTAATTTTTGAATTTATATCTTCGTTCAGGGTTTATTTCCTGAATAAAAGATCAGCAACAATGTTAGTATATCCGGAAATATATTTAACATTATAATTAAATATTTCCAGATAAATGACAGTTCTAATTCGTCGCAGATTTTCTTCAGGATTGTTAATTATTTTCTTTTTAGAAACTGTGCTACAGATTTGTTATCTGTTTCTATAACAAAATTTCTATGTAACAAATATATCTTTAGGCTTTTAATAGCTAATTTTATAGCTAATAATTCTTTGTCATAAGTAGAATATTTTATTTGTGGTTTTGAAAATTTGCCCGAAGTGTAGGCTACTATTTCTTTGTGTTGAGCAAGTAATACTCCTGCCCAAAACTGATCCGATGCATCAGTTGGGAAAGTTATTAGCTCTGTTTCAGTAAGAAAATATAGTATTTTTTGGTCTTTTACAAATGTTTTTATTATTTCTATTTCCCTTTCTTCTTTTGGTATTAGAGTAATTGGGATTTTATCCGTATTCCATCTCCTTGGTTGATCACTAGTTTGTTGTTTACATTTTACCTGTTCTATGACTAATTTTTCTTGAAGATGTTTTATTTCTTCAGATAAGTGAGGCATAAATTTTCTATCATAATTAAGAAGTTCTAAAAAATTTTGGAGTTCTTTAAGCGTCTTAAACGTAGAAGGAAATTCCTTAATTTTTGTATAAATATGTTGTTGAAGTTCAACTTGGCCATTCTTAACATATATGCAAGAAATTGTTTTTTTTTTTTTTTGCATAATTCAATCTAAGTATTATGCCATTGTTTAGTAACAGATTACTTACTGTAAGCAAGTGTTTTTTATGTTCTTCTAGTGAATTTGAAAACATTAGAATATCGTCAATATATACTGCTACAAATGATAAATGACCAAATATAGAATTCATCAAATTCTGAAATACTTGTGGAGTATTTTTTAGGCCAAAAGGCATTACTTTCCATTTGTAATGTCCTTGAGGGCAACTGAATGTAATTAATTTTATAGAGTTTTTGTCTATAAGTTTTATTTGCCAAAAACCTGACTTGGCATCAAACTTACTATAATATTTAGCTCCTTGTATTTGTTTTATTAGTTGTTCGGCTGATAGAATAAAGTAACCATCAAATTCCGTACAACTATTTAATTTTCTATAATTGATAACCATTCTAGTTTTTCTTCTTTTTTGTTATGCATGGTTTCTAACCAAAAATGTAGGAGAGGAATGCAAACTGGAACTTGTTTGTATTAGATTTAATTTCAACAAATCTTTTATCTGTATAGCAAATTCTTCTTCATCTGTTGGAGATACCATAATACTGTTTACTCATATTTTTGTATCTTTGTATTGTTCTAATAATTCAAGTGTACAATACCGAGGCGCTTTATCAAATAGCTTCAACGGATTGTCACTATATAGAGGTTCTAAAATATTATGAACTGTTCTTTCAAACTCGTTGTTTATTTGTATGTTTTAGGTATAAATAGTGTCGATTAATTGAACACTATTATCACCACACTGGGCTGGCATAAAATATGGTAATAATGGGTGCAGGAAGAGGTACGCGGGGTACTTGAGCACTATCTAGTTCAAAATAATATTTATTAAATGGTGAATAATGTCATAAATTATTCATACCAATAATACAATCATTTACAAATTCTTTAGATTGTAAGGCAAACTCAAAGATATATTCCCTTTCTATACCGTGAATATCATGTATAGTAACAAGTATTTATGTTTTATGGGTGAAACAGGAACTTGTCTTCCCATAAAATCATTTAGTACTGCTTTTTTGTCTAATGGAATCTAGTATTGTTGTGGAAAAAAAGTATTCTGGATTAAACTGGCTTTTGCTCCAGAATCTAATAATGCATGTATTGTAAATTCAGGATATGTAGGAATACGTATCGTTAGGGGTATATAAATATGAAGTTGAGATCTCCTTTTTAAATCTATTGTATTGATTTTATTCATGAGGAGATTCAATGGGTAATTTTATAAAATTTTTATTTTGTAAATCTAATATATGTTGTGTTCTTCCTTCAAGAGGATAATCCTTTTCAGTTGGTTTTTTTTCAGATAGATTATATCTTGGTGTTTCTAGCTGTGTAGGAGCTTGAAATCATCTATAATCAATACTTCTACTTCTAATTACTCTAGGTTGTAACGTAGATGAAGAAACTATAGGATTTATTATTGTTGTAGAAATTGTATTTCCTGATGCAACAAATTGCTCTAGTGGAAAAGCAATTTTTAGATTCAAGGATTTGATAAGTATTTGCATATCATTATCATATTTTAAATATCTAATATCTACCAACCTTGGTTAGATTACTTTCCCATTACCAACTTCAAATAATCTGACAAATTTGTTAGGAGTAATGGATTTAAATCTAGAAGTGTCGTTTAGGGCCATACGATGTTCCCATTATATTCCCAGCACCTTAGAACTTGGTAAAAGTTCTATTTTCTTGAGATCAATAGATAAAGAACATACTTTATCTATATTTTTATCATCAAGGCTGATACAAAAATTAAGATATATATTTACTCCAAATATTCTATTTGCAAAATTAGATTTCACACCACCCATTAAATTATTTAATGGATTATTGATGATGTGTTCATCTAAACATGCAATCATTATTGGTGTATAAATTCCAGATCTAAAGAATCCGGTAATTTTATTTGGATTACCCCAATATGGAGATACTTCACTTTGGGATATTTCCGTAACTTATCGATTTGTTGTTGACTGATGAGTTTTACTGATGTAAAATCTTCATCTCCTTTTAATTCAATAGTACCTTGCATTCTTTCGAACACATAGGTACACTTATTCAGGAATATTGATTTAAGAGATGAAGACTTATAATTGTCTTTTTTATCTGTATGTGGGATAGCATCTTTTAACCTTTCAAAATCTTCATCAGTTATAATGAATTGCTCTCCCATACTATCCTGAATACTGTCATTTTGTATTTCAGGACTTTCTGAAATTGTATTCATATAAATATGGTATTCATAATAGGTTTCCTTTTCTTTTCCCAAAGATGGGTTGAAAGAAGATTGAGATATAGGTGAATTTAAAGGGGGTTCACTTATATCTTCTTTTACCAATGGTAAATCTTCATACTTTTTTAATACCAGTAGACCTATTGGATCTCCTTGTTCAATTATGTAATCTCGATTCTTGAGACTAGTGCTTTTAAGAAGAATATTAACATTCGTCTTTGACATTGGTTCAATTAGACCATATGTTATAAAGACATTATTTTTAGCATGATTTGGAATATTATGGATAATTTCATAATATCCAAATGGTATTTGTATAATTAGATCCAGGAATATTTCGGTAGTTCTGTATCTTTTTAATTTAAAACTTATGCCAGAGCATAATAAATATCCTGCAGAGTTTATTCGTTCTCTTTTTGGTAGAATGGTATTTATTGTTAATGGTGAAATTCTTATTTGATTATATGTTTTGTTAATAGTAAGCATATTAATATTCAGGTTCTCAAAGTCAGATAAGTCTAATTCTTCTGAATCTGAATAGATGCTTTCTATTTCATAGATTGTGGAATTATCACTTGATAAATCTTGTATTGTACAGACATTAATGCCGAACTCATTTGGATCATTTATGACTACATTTTGTACATTTAACGGGCATTCATTAGCAAAATGCCCTTCTTGATTGCATTTGAAGTTGCGGCTAATCCATGGTCATCCTCCTCTGGGCATAGTATTCATTGATATATCGGATTATATCCTCTAGATCCTTTCAGTTTTTAGACTCCACTGCTCCTATTTTGACCAATATCTTCGTCTGAAGCTTGTGTCTACAAGTCTCCACCAATATTTCCTGCGACATGCCATGCGGACATCGCACTGATATTTTGCGAAAACACTCAACGAAACTTTTAACCGTCTCATCCTCTCTTTGTTTATTTTCCAGAAGAGAGTGGATGGATACTTCGGTATCATCTTCAAAGAAGCAGGCTAGGAATACCCTCTCTACATCAGACTAAGCATTGATAGTTTCCGGAGACAACAGCATAAACTAAGTGAATGCAGGCCCTCGTAGGATACTTGCAAAAAAAATTGTCATCACTGGGTCACTGCCCATGAAATTGTCAGTCTGAGAAAGGAAATAATACATATGCTGATTTGGAGATCCTTTTCCATCATATGATTCTAGCTTGAGACACTTGTATTTTGCCGAAAATGGTACGGACTCCCACTCTATTGGTAAAGTCTTATAATCCCTGTCTCTTACAATCCTTTCTAGTGCATTAATTCTTCTATTTGACTTTAAAGCTTCTCCAATTTTTTGGCGTGAGGATCAATGAAATATTCCTCCTCATTGCCTTTTCCCTCGACATCTAGATTGGATTTGGTCTCATCCTTCTTGGCCTTATCAGAAGAGGAAGAAACCCCTGCTCTGTCTTATGTGTTCTTTTGAGTGTTCTCCAAGACCTTCACAACTATTGCTTTAAGGTCTTCGATACTCTTTTGTTGATCTCGGATGAGACGTTCTTGTGCCTCAATCTTTTTACTCATCTCGGCTGACCATTCAACCATATGAACTATCCTTCTCCCGGACCGAGAGGAAACGTGTGATCACAGTGTTGATATTGTCGAATGCTCGCTAAACTATTCATCTTCCTCATCAGGACCCCCTGCCAATCTTTTGTAATCGCGGGGAACCATCACACATGTCCTGAGGTGTGTGTAATGATAGATTTCCTCTGCTTCTGTATCAGATGTATACTCTTCGACGACTGATTTCTTACCCTTATTCACCATGTTAGACGTGAAAGTGGGCAAGTTTTGATCTGAGTTAGAGTCTTATCTTTGCAACCATCTTCTTTCTAGAATATTGGATTCCGGTGCTGACAACCGATTAAATGCTGATGATCTTTGGGCTTAACAATGATAGTAAGTCAAAACTGCCGCGATCAACTCCTCACGACAGCAGGACTGATGGGGTCATGTGACCCTTCTTTTACTTGTGGGATATCTCCGCAAATCCAAAGTTTATTCATGCGGTGCTAATATAATTATCTTTTGGAGACAGAGCTCGCTTCTTGAGTGATGCCTATTTGTCCACGCATGCGGTTCAGTAAAGTCGGGAAAGTTATACTTGTCAACCCCCATACTAGTTCTATGTCTAGCATTAATATGTCTTGCATGAGACTGCTGAGTAGCCTGACATTCTTTTATTCTTGTGTGAGGCTGAGGCTTAAATCTCGCCTCGCGCACTGGACGATCCTCACATGCTGGATGAGCCTGGCGTGCTGATCTAGCCTCATACGCTGGCTTAGTTGAACTAGCCTCACGTTCTGGCTTAGACTTAACTTGTGCCAAGCTGGCGAGGCTGAGGACCGCTAGGCTAGCCAGGCTGATGACCACTAGGCTAAGTACCGCTAGGCTGGCCATGCTAAGGTCCGCTAAGCTGAGGACCGCTAATCTGGCCATGCTGAGATCCGCTAGGCTGAGGACCGTTAGGCTGAGCTCTACTGAGTCGAGGTTCGCTAGGCTGATTTTTGTCTAGTTATCTTTAGCCAAGCTAATGACCGCTAGGCTGGCTAAGCTTAGGTCCACTAGGTTGAGGTCCGCTGGGCTGATCTTGAGCATGGCATCCTCCTTGCTTCATGCTAGGCTGATTTTGAGCCTGGCATCCACATTAACTTGTGCTGGACTGATTTTGAGCCTGGCATGCAAAACGGGCTTTGACTGCCCTACTGCATGCTCTCCGATTTCGGTTGCAAATTTGAGACTGTCTTTGCGTTGCGATAGGTTCTTCTTTGGCATCATACGAAGCGAACTCCCTAAATATTGAAAGGGAAACAGTTTGTTCTGATGGACCAGAGTTTAGAAATCCAAGGGGTTGTTAATGAATCAACGCCTCCTTGTCATCCAGAGGTCATATTTTTGTGATTTTGAACATCTTGGGCCGACCTGGACCTCAATCACTAACTTCTTTATTGTCTCTCCAACTCTATTGACGTCAGATTGGACTACCATCTCCTCTTCAGTATATGAGATTTCTCCCACAGTGGTCGCTAGTTTGTTTTCGGTAAAAACTAAGGATCTTTCCATTGCCATTAATTGAGAAAAATTACAGATAATAAAAAATTCTCCTTTTTTATTACAATGAAAAGAAAAGAATAAAAAAAGATAGAGAGGACTTATAAATCATCACTCTCTTTTTACAAAAGATCGTGGGATCGAGACAGCTATGAGGATCGGTCCTTTCCTCGTTGACGATCTGATGTCGATGATTTGGAGATGAACTCGTTCTTCTTCTCTTCTGTTCTTAGAGGAAACTCAAGCTCTTGCGCAGGAGAGGGATCTAGCTAAAGGTCTCTTCTCTTTGTTAGCCCCAAGACTTTAAGATTCTCGCGCGTAACATGAATTACCAAAGGTTCTTTTTTAGTTCTCTTGAGGGGGATTTATAGGCCCAAGTTGTTGAGAGAGTTTCCTTGTAAATAGAAACAAGATCTTGATGAAATCTTGATATAATATTTGAATCCTTTTCTGATTTAATTTACTCCAGGTTCATTGTATCAGATCCTATTTTCGCACCCAAAAAATAATTAAACTCAAATTAGAATTTGCATAATTATCAAACTCAAAAATATTTAATTTACAATTCTGCATCCAAAAATTAATTTGATTCTGATTAAAATTTGGATAAGGTTAGAATTGCGAAATAGCTGAAGACGGGGCTAAAATATATTGTGTGCACAAGGTCGGAGTTTACTGCAAAACCGGAGACCGAGCGGAGCGAGCAGGCGCTTTAGGCTGGCTTGGCCAGTATTTTTTTTCTTTTTTTTTTGACCTTGTGTACCCGCTTGAGGCTTTCCCCTTTTGAGCCTCGTAACTGGGAGCCTCGTGGGAGCCTGCGAGACTCAATTTTTATTTTATTTATTTATTATTATTATTATCATTATTATTATTATTATTTGATTTGGATTTGGATTCGGATTCCAGAAACTGATGGGAGAACAGCTCAGGTTCCAAAAGGAGCTCAAGGAGAAAGCTGATGCTTCGAGGTAGAGACTGCTGCTTCGATTGTCAGAAGTCAATCTCTAGCCTTTCAGGTAGAGACTGCTGCTTCGATTGTCAAGAACCATGACCAAGCAATTGTTAGAACCTAGGAGTCTATCGCTAAAGCCCAGGCTTTCTTGGCTAAGATCACTAGGGAACGCGATGAATCAATGAAGAATCTCACGAGCTTATCCAGACAACGGAATAATGCGATTAAAGATTTTTTGGTGATACAAACCGAATTAGAGACATTGGAGGCCGCTTCAGCACAAAGTACCATTGCCAGTGAAGAAGAATTATGTCATCAAGCCGCTGTCCAAGCTTATGAGATCATCCAACAGGAAATTAGTGACGCTGAGGAGAAGATAAAAACTCTCCTAAATCATTGAACTATAAAAACCTTTTTCTGCTTCATAGTTCGAGTTTTTGTAATCTCTTTTTTTTTTACAATTCTTCTAACTTTTACTTTGCATGGCATGTCTTATCATTTGTATAGTAAACATGATTTTGTACTTCAGAATTACTACTTTGCGTTTGTCTTCAGATATTTGTGTCAAACTTGCTATCTTGAGTTTTGAAGTCCGCGAATTTATGTAGGATCCATGTTATCTGTGTATCAGGCATGTTTTTACATCTCAAGACCGCGACTTTATATTAGCCTTAAAAGATTCTTTCCTTTGTCAGGTGTACGCGACCTTCATGAGCTTTCGTCAAGTTCGTGACTTTCATCCAAAAGTCCGCGAGATAAAAATTCTTCTTTAAGGTTTTTGCGAGTCATGACATAACCCTTTATCTGATTAACCAGTGCGAAATCCCAAGCGTTATACCCTCTTATTAATGATGAGATCCTTTGGCTGCAAAATCTAAGTGTCCCATGCAACAGTAATAAATTCTGTTGGGGTCCGAGTCAAGAATCCCAACAAAAGATTTGGCCTTATCTTCTCCCAACCGAAGATCATAACCATGGGATCGTCTATATAAGACGCATGACCTCTTCTATAGAGGAGCATTCTGACGTGAGAAAACTTTCCACCTCTTTGTCTTCTCTTTCTTTCTTTTGTAGTTGATTTTCCTGTGCAGCCATATTTTCTTCTTCTTCAATCGAAGTGATGGAAGGAAATTGGCATGTTACAAGACCTCTAGACTGCATCAATCCAGAGGGACATCCCACCGAAAAGGTTCTTATGACTGTAGTCATTTTCCTTAACTAAGGTAAAATTCTTCTTCTAATCAATGTCATTCTCCCTTCTCTTTTTTTTTTTAACAAGATTTTGAATTGGCTGCAGAATATAACCATAGTCATTCTCTTTAACAAGGGCACAGATTAAGCAATCTATAACCTTGTTCTATTTCCTGACTAGCATCCCGCAAGGTTGGGATGCTAAATGGTTAGGGCGGCACTCAATTTCAGCAATCCCCACATTGTATATTTGGAAACATGCATTTGGTATGCCCAGTTTTGCACTAACTGGTGACGTCGATTATGACTGAGCGAACCAACTCGGAGGCCCTAACCGTTGGCAGGAAAAGACTATAGGAGCAAACTTTTTACCTTTAAGCCATCCTGGAAGAGTAGGCTACAGAAGGAAACTCGCCATTCTAGAAGAGGAGGCTACAGAAGCAAACTTTTTACCTTTAAACCATCCTGGAAGAGAAGGCTATAGAAGCAAATTTTATGTTCCCTTATGTCAGTGATTTGTATTCATTCTTTTTTATTGTATAGTGCTAGGGAACTCTCTGTAACTTTGATTTGATCATGAATAAAGAGGTTTTTCTTTTGACATAACCAAAAGTGATTGATGAGTAATTTTGATGTTGACTATCAAAGACAACCGTTAACTTGATGATCATTAAATCATCCAAAACTTTCCAATCACTCGAATTTGTTGCGAATGAGAAAATTCCTTATATCAGGATAGAAATAACCGTTAACTTCCCTAATCAAGTTGAAACTCACACTGTTTAGTGATTTACAGTATAACGGCTTTTGATCTGCCAGAGGTATATTTTAACTTGGCAAGTTTGGAGGAAAGAATGTTTTGATTCGCCAGAGATATTTTTTAACTTGGAAAATTTGGAGGAAAAGGATATTTTGACTTGCCAGAGGTATTTTTTTGATTTGGCAAATTTAGAGGAAAAGGACATTTTGATTCGCCAGAGATATTTTTTTAACCTGGCAAGTTTGGAGGAAAAGGATATTTTGATTCGCGACTCAAAAATGTTTAGTCTGAAACCGCAAATAGATAAACTTTATTCATCATTCATGTTGAACTATCCAGGTTACATTACAACTGGTGTTCTGCCTATGAATAATATTTCTTCAAAACTTGTCGTTAATTGGCATCATTATCTTATCACCATTCGGTTTTGCCAACCGATATGCGCCATTGGAGTAAATCGTATCAATGACAAAAGGCCCATCCCATTTTGGCTGGAACTTTTCTTTAGGCTTTTTGCTAGTTATGATCGGTCTTCTTACTGAAAGGACTAAATTGCCCTTTTTGAAAGTTCTTCATTTGGCCTTTTTGTTAAAAGTCCTAGAGATTTGCGCCTGGTATAGTTTAATATTCTGTTGAGCTTCCATTTGTTTATCGTCCAGGGCTTCTAATTCTTGGAGCCTTTGCTGATGTCGTTCTTCCTGCGTCATCCTAGTCATTAGTGCGACTTGCAATGATGGAATCTGGATTTTCAAAGGCAGGACCGCTTCTGACCCGTACACTAAAGAAAAGGGTGTGGCGTTGGTGGGGGTTTGGACCGTAGTGCGATACGCCCACAGACATTCTCCGAGCTTTTCATCCCAGTCTCTTTGATTGAATGAAATGAACTTTTTGAGGAGTTTTACTATAGTCTTGTTGAAAGCTTCTGCTAGACCATTCGCTGCAGGGTAATATGGCGAGAAAGCTATATCTTCGATCATGTATTTGTTGCAAAATCTGGAAAATACTTGGCTCACGAATTGAGGCCCGTTGTCATGAATGATTCTCTTGGACACTCCAAAGCACATGGTGTTTAATGAACTTGATCACATCCGATGACTTTACCTCGGTTAGAGAAATGGCTTCAATCCATTTCGAGAAGTAATCTGTTATAGCTAGAATGAACCGGTGCCCTCTCGTTGATGGCAGAGAAATTGGTCCAACAATGTCCATTCCCCATTGCTCAAACGGCCATGATGTAGCCGTTGGGTGGAGATATTATGGAGCTTGATGTATGAAGTCTGCATGTACCTGGCAGACTTTACACTTCTTGGCGTAGTTAACTGCATCCGTCATCATTTTAGGCCAGTAATAACCCATTCTTCGGATTCTATCCTAGAGTTTCGGCCCTGGTTAGTGTGCTCTGCAAATGCCAACATGAGCTTCTTCAATTACTTCCCGGGTTTCTTGGTTAGAGAGACAACGAAGTAAGATCCCGTCATAAGATTTCCTATATAATGTTTGGAGCTCGGCGTTATAATAGAATCGAATAGCCCTTCTTTGGATCGCCCTGACCTCTTTTGGATCTTCGGTCAATATGCCATAAAGGACGTAATCTATATAAGGAAATCGCCAGTCCCTTGGTTCTAGATTTGATTCGAAAACACAAGTCTTGTCTTCCTGTTGCTTTCTCAATTCCTCTTTGAGTTTGTCCTTTGGACATAATAATTCTCTGCTTCCTACTGTAATTTGCTTTTTAGTATGTTTGGGTAAAGCCAGTGTAGCAGCTAAGGAAGCTAGTGAATCTGTGTAGCTATTCCGATGGCGCTTTACGTGGCTGACATAAAAACCATCGAAACCATCGGCTATCTTAATTACTGCATGATAATACGGTAAAAGGTCTTCATGTTTGACTTCATATTTCCCTTTAACCTGGTTTATGACAAGTTAAGAATTTCCATTTGCTTCCAAATATTTGACCCCCAATTGTTTAGCTATCTTTAAGCCGATTAGGAGGGCATTATACTCCGCAACATTGTTGGAGCATGGGTTTGTTAACGAGTAAGCTCGATGAATGATGTGGTTGTAAGGAGAGACGAAAACAACTCCTACCCCCACTGTCAATTTTCTCTCGGATCCCATTCGGGAGGCGCCATCAAAGAAAAGTTGTCATACGTCTTCCGTAACAGTATTTGCCTCTGGGAATTCTTGTGAGATGCCTTCTTTTAGAATCGGATCCCATTCACCTAACTCTCCAGGAATCTCGTCGCACAACTTCGAGGATGCCGGGATTGGGTGTTCGGCCAAGAAATCAGCTGCGGCCTGTCCCTTAATGGATTTTTGCGGGACAAAATACATATCATATTGTGATAACAAAATAGCCCAATTAGATAGCCTTGAATTCAATGACCCGGGTTTAGTCATTAGTATTCTTAGAGGGTTAACTCTTGATCTAACGTGAATGGTTTGTCTAACTAAATAGTGTCGCATTTTCTGCACTACAAACACTAAAGCTAAATATTCCTTCTCCACTGGGGTATATCGGAGCTCTTCCTCAATCATCATTCTGCTAAGATAATAAATAGTCTGTTCGTGACCCGACTCATTTTTTTGTGCTAACAAAGCTCCCAAAGAATGGTCCATAGCCCTCACATATAGCAGGAAAGGTATCCCCGAGACTAGGGCTACGAGCACTGGTGGCTTTGTAAGGTACTGTTTGTCTTCTTCGAAAGCCTTTTGGCATGCATCATCCCAAACAAATGACACTCTTTTCTTCATTAACCTAGTAAAAGGCTGACATCTACCAGATAAATTTGATATGAATCTGTATATGTACGCCAACCTACCTTATAGTCATCTTAATTCTTTGAGGTTGCGAGGAGGTGGCATATCTTGGATTGCTTTAATTTTGTCTGGTCGAGATAAATTCCTTTGGAAGTTACCACGAAGCCGAGAAACTTTCCGCTAGAGACTCCCAAAAAGGATTTAGTCGGGTTCATCTTGAGCTGGTGTTTCCTCATAAGGTCAAACACTGTCTTCAAGTCTTGCAGGTGATCACTCTTATCCTTACTTTTAATTGCTAGATCATCTACGTAATAATCTACTGTCTTTCGCAGATACTCTTAGAATATTACGTTCATAGCACGTTGATACGTGGCATGGCATTCTTTAGGCCGAATGGCATGACCGTATAGCAGTATACTCCAAGTGAAGTTCTGAAGAACGTATGTTTCTCATCATCAGAGTACATCTTTATTTGATTATACCCTGAGAATCCATCCATGAATGTCATACATTCATACCCACAAGTATTGTCTATCATAACATGTGTGATCGGTAACGGAAATTCGTCCTTAGGGCAGGCTTCATTCAGATCCCTGAAATCAATACAAACCTGAATTTTTCCGTTTTTCTTGGTTACAGAAACTATTTTTGCGACCCAATCAGGGTATTGTTCTTCACGAATAAAGCCTGATCGATTAACTTTTTTATTTCAATCTCAATAGCTTCCATGATCTCTTGACGGAATCTTCGTTGTTGTTGCGTTACTGGCTTGGCATTTGGTCGGATGTTCAGTTTGTGCACCGCAACACTTGGGTCTAATCCTGGCATCTCATCATAACTCTAGGCAAAAATATCAATTTATTCGCGAATGAGGGATATCAATTCCTCTTTCTCTTCTGAGGATAGGTTCTAACTTATAAATATGGGTTTAGGATTTTTTTCGTCATCCATATTTATTTGGATTACTTTATCTTCGGTCGGAGGCTCGCGCTGTTCAAACTGAATTTTCCATTTCGCATTAAGATGCTTGGCCCAAGAGTCATTTTTTATCGACGAGGCTTCTCCTAAGTCTTCACTTTCTTAGATCGCGGAGGCCATGTTTACAGATACTTCACAGAAGATCATGTCGACACTGACATCTGAATCTCAGCAGGACGATTTTGACGAATGGTCGAATTGTCCTTCTTTAGTTCTCTCGCCTGAGGAACCTTCGGGAGTGGTAACATACCCCAACCCCTTGCCGGTCTTCTGATAATAATCTGGCATTTTTCCTTCTGGGACAAGGGGTCGGAGAATTGTTCTCCTTACTTTTTCGAAATATAACCCCTATCTTTGGCTAGGTTGTATCCTATTTTCTTTATTAGTTTAAGAGAATTCTCATCATAATGGAAGAACTCGGGGTTATCATGTTCTTCTTCAGAATCTAAGCATTTCTTTTTGCTTTTGTCACTTGCTTTTCCAAATATTATAGATTTCTGAGTTCCATCCTTGGGAGGAATCTCAAAAATGACTGTCATCACTCAGTTCGCGAAATGAAGATCGAATAGGTGCTTGGAAAGAAGCTAGAGAGCATATTTTATCTAAACAATCGCTGACCACATCAGTACTAGTACTTGAGGGTTTAGAATCAACACCAGAAAAGTAAGCAAACTCTAAGATTTCATTTATCACACATTCACCATCAGAGTGAACTGTGTTATTTACATCGAGACCTTTAAAGCTTATCACAATGGGCTCAACGTCCCAAATTACATCCTCGGATTTCGAATCTTCGAATCATGATTCTGTATCGGCTTCATCACCACTATCAGAGATATTTGGAGTGGCCTGTTCTGACGCATCGAATGCATCTTGATATACGCGTCGGTATAGTAGTTTTCGACTCCTTTAAAGGGTTGCTTTTCCGCGATCAAAGTCTTTACATTCACATCTTTATCTGCATATTTCATGCACTGATGTAGTGTGGACGGCACAATGAGATTATTATGGGTCCAGGGTCTCCCCAGTAGTAGATTGTAAGACATGTCAGCATTTATCACATAGCACGTGACTTTCGTCTTCAGATCACCGATTTGGCACTTTAGCTTTATCTTTCCCAACGGCCTACTACAATTGGCATTAAATCCAAAGATAGTAGTATTGGTTCCCGCTAATCTATTTGTCGGGACTCCAAGATACCATAGCATCCTCCGTGGCATGATGCTCAAGGCTGAGCCTGGATCAACCTGAATGCGATCGATCTCTGATGACCCTATGTATCCTTTATAATACAAAGGTCGGTGATGCTTGTTGCTCCTAACTTGCATGTCTTCCGGAGAGAAAGTGATACAAGGAATGCTTTTACCAGAGGTCTGATGACATACCGCGCAAAACGATTCTTCTTTCTCAACCGTTTCTGATATTTGCGCCAGGAATACCTCTGAATCTTGCAGAGCTTCTCTCAAAACTTCTCTAGTTGATTTAGAGAGTTTCAGAAGCTCGTACAAGGTGATTCTTGAGGGAATGTTGACTAACTGCGCTAAAATGTCGAATTGGAATGACTTCTGTAAATCTTTCGCAGGCTCTTTCCCTTTTTTCTTCAGAGCTTTATTAAACTTAAGCTCTTTTTGTTTGTTCTTTTCTGGAAGTGGCTGGAATTCTGCGGCCTGCCCGTAATTCTTCAAGTAGTCTTTCCCTGAATGGGTTCTAGAGGAAGGTTGATCTACGTTAGCTATCAGAGAGTCTCTGATCTCTTCTTCTAAATCTGTTAGAATAGGAAAAACATTGGAAGTAAGAATCTTTCCTTTTCGTTTCCTTCTGGATGAATTGGAAGTTCATTGTTCATCATTAAGAAGGTCTAGATGTACCCACATTATCTCCCCTCTATCGGTTTCGAAGGGGATAATCCTTTCTTCTGCTGCTGATGCGGATCGTAGTTTACGATCTGCATCGTGCCTTTGGAAATGGATTGCACTCCATCTTAAATTGATGACTCTATCTAGTTAGATGTTTTACCGAACTTGAAAGTCACCATGTTTGCAGTCACCTTTTTCTGGTGTTCTTGAAGCTTAATGACCTTGGCATCCACTAAAGTTTGACCTTGAGAATATAACAATTCTGAATAGGGTGGTTAATAATCATATGGTAGACACAATAATTAGGATCATTAACTCTTCCTGCTTCTTCAGGACGTTTAGACTTCGGTAGCTTCAGCATCTTCTTAGTCATGAGGAGATTGAAGATGGTTTTCGTATGCTCATCTTTGAAAGAATAATGCTTTTGAGGCACACGCGACTAAGGAGGGAGTTTTGGAGAGGACTTTGTGGGTTGTAGAGTATCAGCCACCATTATCTCCTTCACCTTATACCCTCTAGATCGAGGCCTATGGTTGTTGTTGTTATTTTGCCTCTGTTTCTCCTCACCTCCTTCCTATTCAAACATTTGTGCTATTTCTTCAACCTCTTCAACTTGTAGAGCGAAATCCTTTCAGGTCGAGGATGTCACGGCTCCCATCCTGGTTAGAACCTTAGTCGAGATATTATGTCAATAGGTTTCTACCATAGTCTTCTCTGGCATCCCATGTGGACATCTGAGAGAATCATTCCTGAAGCTTTTAATAAAGTCC
Source organism: Dracaena cambodiana (assembly GCA_036321105.1). Lineage (NCBI taxonomy): Eukaryota > Viridiplantae > Streptophyta > Magnoliopsida > Asparagales > Asparagaceae > Dracaena > Dracaena cambodiana. The sequence continues at coordinate 39,834,157 of JAYEPQ010000004.1, forward strand.
CGAGCTGACTCCCCCTTTTTCTATTTAGTGGCCAGAACCGCCGGCATCTATACATCCATATTGTCTTCGTAAAACCTTGTCAGGAAGGTTTCTCCATATATCGTTCCATGAATTGATGGTTCTTGGTTCTAGCCTTCGGAACCATTCAAATGCTAGTCCTGACAAAGTATTAAGAAATACTCGCGTAAAAATGGGGTCATTTCCAGCTAAATGCCCAATTTGCGACTTGAAATAATAAAGGTGCTGATTCGGCGACCCTTTACCATCGAATGATTTGAGCTTCAATAGTTTGTAGCTTTCTGGGAATGGTATGCTCTCCCATTCTACCGGATATGGCCTTATAACGCCCAACTCTTGCAAATCACTTTTATGCATGAGAGTGTTTAATTGATTTTGGAAACTCTCCATCCATATGGCATTCACATTTTCTTCTTGGAGTGATTGTCGTCATCTTCATGATGATCTTCTTCTTCTCCATTCGTGTGAGGAGTTTGGCCTTCTTCTTCCGCCTTCTTCTCCTTGTTAGTTTTTGGGTCATAGAGTGGATTCTCTAGAGATGCATTCTTTATTCTTGTCTTTTTTAATTCCTGCAAAACATGCAGCATGTCTTTGATTTCGCTGATGGCATTCTGCTATTGTTGAATGCTCTTATCTTGTTCATCCATCCTCCGCATGAATTTCTCTGGGATACTGTTCTGGGCAATGTACACAGAGGCGGACTCTTTTAGGAATGAATTGGACGTTTGCAACTCAGCCATAATAGATTTGGTTTTGTCTTCCTCATCAGAGGAGACTCCGGCCATTTATCTGTAATTCATCGGGATTGCCACTCCACTTTTGAGTCGAGTGTTTTGAAAAACTCCTTGCTCTTCATTGAGCATGTTCTTCAGGCCTGAAGAGTATTTCGAGTCAGAAGCATCTCTCTCAAAGACCTTCTTCGTCTTCTTTTTCTTCTTCTTTTCTCTGAAACTTATCATATTAGATGATACTTCAGGATATTCAGGCTCATAGGATTTGAGCCTGTTGCGTCGTCTTCTTTTTTACGGTTGAGATAAGGATGTTGATATTCGATGAAAAACCTACTGCCTAGAAAGAGCATGGGTTGAACAATGGCAGTGTGATAGCACTGCATTGATCAGTCGTTCACAATGGTAATGAGATGCATAAGATTCTTCTCTCTTTCTGTTTAGAAGTTTCTGAAGATCTCTGGCATTGAAACTCTTGGTAACAGCATCATCTCCGAAAAATAGCCTTGGGATAGGAGTTCTTGTTTCTTCGAAAGCCCTCGAAGCAAGTCTCACCCTAGCTAGAACAGTGGGTGAGATAGTTTTAGCCTTTGAGAGAGGCTCTTTGTCGGTTGCACGCTCTTCGCAAGTCACGCGAGTCTGAGGTTCACTTGTGCTTTCCATTGCGCGATCATGCTTTCCCCCTGCAGTTCAAGGGACGCGAATGTAGATTTTGCATTTGTAATTATAAATAAATTTGGTGGGTTTATTTCGTTTCCTGGAGGAAATGTGAGTAAACCCTTCCGCGTCTTGATTCCCCATAGTTTCGCATTTTGGCCTCCATATTTGTACAGTAGGCCTTAACGATGATGGGTTGGCGGTTTCCTGTTGTTGCCTGGTCCTGCGACGAGCACGAGTTTTGCTTCTTCTTAGATTCCTTCTTATTGTACAAGTGAGAGAAGCCTCCTTTCCCGCGTTATCTTCCTGAGGAGTAAATAATGATCGTTTCCCCTTATTGTAATGGGGATCACGATCCATTTTACTAGGGAGATCAGGAGTCTAAGCCAGAACTGGCTCGAAGCCCGATATTGGTGAAGGGAGGATTTCAGACCAGTTTGGTCTGCTAAATCCATTGCCTGAGTTGCCGTCTTTGAACTTTTGGAGACCTTACGGTATCCCGGTAAGGAAGTAGGGCTCTTGGAGCCGGAAGAAAGGATTCTTCATATTTTTCCTCTTCAACCTCAATACTGAGCAAATTGACCAGGCTGCCAACCGGAATGTTGTCAGATTGAGCTACTACCAGATCACCGGAGGTGATGGCAGTCCCCAGCGGAGTCGTCAATCCTCTGTTCGCTATAAAATTGTAAATGATTCTTAATTGAGCTATTTCAATAAAGAATTATAATTTTAACGGTTTCTTGTTTACATAAGATGAGGAAAAATCAAATTTCTCTTTATTTAAGGTTGGGTTCTGAGATAGCTGTGGAGGACGATCTTACTCTCCGTTGACACTCCGCACAAACTCTCTCAATTGGCAAAAAGGCTCTAAATTTCTGATCACAAAGAATAGTTTGAAAAGAAGATGATCGATCCCTTCATTTTCTGTTTTCCCACTTTTTATAGGGGTCTCAAGGCAGCATCCCCGTCTCATTCGTTCAACCGTTAACTCCACTACTCGAGTGGTGCCATCATATTCGTTAGGCAATTACCTCCACGATCTAAATAATATCGTCATACTCGTTCGGCAGTTGACTCCACGATCTGAGGTGGCAACTTCCCTTGTTCGGGTCGGACGACTTTGTATTAAACCCCTCCCCGTAAGCTATGGATAGCATCGCGAATCTCAAACTTTAGATTTGCGGATCTGCTCTGTCGTAGTTGGGCCGCGGACCTTGGACTTTAGATCTGCGGATTGCTGAGTCGCAGACCTCAAACCCTGAACTCGCGAATCTGCCTTGTTTTGACAGATGACTCCAGAATTTTTCGCCGACAATATATATATGTGTGTGTGTGTGTGTGTGATAAAATTGAAAATTCACTGGCGGTGAAGAGAGTTCCTTCACTAGCGCTTAGGTGGCCCAATAAAATAATTAACGTTGTGCCACTCAAGGTATCAAATCTAAAGCAAATTTTTTCTCTCCCCTCATAACTTTTTTCAGCTTTTATTTTTACTTTGAGTGATGCCTAGTGTAATTATTTTATTGGGTCACATAAGCGCTAGTGAAGAAAATCCTTTTACCACCAGTGAGTTTCCCGTTCTCTTGTGTGTGTGTGTACGTATATAAATACATACATACCTATGTGTGTGTGTGTGTATAAATACATACATACATATATATGTGTGTGTGTGTCTTTTTATATACTTATGTATGTACGTGCATACATACATACATACATATATATATATATATATATATATATATATATATATATATATATATATATATATATATATATATATTAGAAAAATGAAAGTGAGCTGACAGTTCATTCAAGTTATTTGAGCTGCAGTTCATTTCTCCTATCTCCAATAATCTTTTTTAAATAATTTCTTTTGAATTATGATCTCGATCCCTTAGGGTTTACTCATACCCAATTTCTTGGGTTTTAGTTTTGATTTGGTCCTTCATCAAGTTAACACAAAATTAACGGTTTTCAATAAATAAAATATTTTTGTGTGCACTTGATGAAAGGGTAAATGAACTCCAAAATTTATAAAATTTAATCTGAAAGAAGTTAAGGAGGTAGAGTAATAATTGTAAAAAGATATTGAAGAAAAATTATTGGATCATTATAGTTTTGCCATTAGCTCACATAACATTTCCTGAGCTGGCGGCTCACCTACGGTAATCCCTATATGTGTGTGTGTGTGTGTGTGTGTGTGTGTGTGTGTGTGTGTGTTACTGTATCTAAGCCACCAGCTCAGATAAGTTATATAAGTCAGCAGCAAAAAAGTAATAATGCATTATTTTTTAAAGAAAAAATTTAGAGACATCATCTCTACCCCCTAAGTTTCTTTAGGATTAAATTTGTTTGATTTTGAAGTTTATTTTTTTTCCATCAAGTGGATACAAAATATTGTATACACTGAAAATCCTTTATTCCATATCTTAACAAAAGATTAAATAAAAACTAAAATCCAAAAAAATAGGTATGAGTAAATCAATAGGGGTCTAGTTCATAATTGATGTGTATCTAACTAATGTAAGCTTATAGTGATGATTGTAGCACTAACATGTCGCTCCCACAAGTATTTCCAGTGATTTCCGATCTTACTAATTTTTTTTATCTTAGCAAGTTAACTATGAGAATTAAAATTGAAAATAGCTTTGTTTATTAAAGGCTAACTTAAGATGTTCGAATTTATTAAACTAATAACCTAATATGGAATTCTTTCATATTTCTATCTTTTAAGATGCACGATCAAGTAACATATTAAAAAGATGATCATTTTAATTCGGTTTTAATATAGTGTCTCTAAGTATGATTTATCAAACGGCATGGAAGCATAAATTATCAAGAGATAATATATTTACTGATCCGAGTTATATCAAATTGATAATTATATAGACAAAATCAAGAGAACAAATTTCAAACTTAATCTAAGTATAGATTATCAAATCACCTTAGATAATCTATCAAAGACGATAATTTATGAATTTGTACATTTATAATATCTAAAAGAACCATAATATTGATTCTTTTAGAAAGAAGAGAAGAAATCATGTTAGAATTATTTATTTAACTTCATCTACATAGATTATCAAATCACCTAGAATAATCTATCAAAGACAATAATTTATGAATTTGTACATTTATATTATCTAAAAAGAACCATAACATTGATTCTTTTAGAAAGAAGAGATAAATCATGTTTGAATTATTTACTTAACTTTATCTACATCCTAGGGCTAATCAAAATTAGTTATACATGCTTTTTCATTACTAAATTTATATTTGTATTCATGAAAGCATAAATAATTAACCTAAAAAAGCATCTAAACCTTAATCGAAAGCAAATAAATCCTAACTATGAAAGCAATTAAATCTTATCTATGAAAGTAACAAAAAAAATACCTATGAAGAAATTAATTAAAAAAACGAAGAAATCAAGTTTTGTTGAGTTCAGGTGTGACGGCCATCTCTCTCCAGCTCAATATCTTTATTATTAAAATAATCAAAAGTACATAAGGACATCTGAATTTACAAGGATACAACAAATATATTGACCTCTGGATTTTTAAAAACCTAATCTAGGTAATCCTACGGAGTCCTAAAATTACACAAAACCCCTTGAAAAACATTAGTTGTTGACTCATCACTACTAAATAGCAGTTGTCAACACTCTCAAAAGAGTCGTACTCAAAAATATGAATCAACACAAAAAAAAAATAGTATGGAAACTCCCTACTTATGTCGCCAATTAGTGACAATTACCATTGATCAGCGATAAAAGCACTACATCTGGCTTCAAGCTTTCTAGCACTTGATCTTTGAGCTCTAGTCATCTTATTTTCATGACTATGATCTAACTTTGCGGCTTTGAACTCTTTAATTCCATAGATATTTCTTATCGGCTCTTTTTGGATTTGGTTTTTAAGGTGTCCAGTTAATTTTATGTAATGTTTTCTACAATAGTACCTAAACTAAAAAAGCAACTAAAAATATTTTAGTAGTATTATTTATATATAATCAATAGAATGAGAAACATAAATATTCAAAATATAATACTCATCAATAATCCAAAAGAAAATTTAAAAAAAAAGTAATTTGAGAGTGCAGCTCATATAAGTTACGTGAGATGGTGAATCATTACACTACATAATGTATATACGGAGGTGAAGGAGCTCATTAGGTACTTCTAATTATTAGATCATGATTTGAAAATTTTTTAATATATTTTCTCATTGGTTCAATGAAAAAAAATATATTATCTTCTCTATCCTTATTTTGTTTCCGGACTTTATTCTAGATTGTAATAAACACAAAATTCTCTCAGGTATTTTTGATTGATTATTATTTGGATTAAATAAATTATTTATTTAACTCATGTTATCTTATTGATATATGTGTGTAAGTATGATGTGAGTAATATATATTCCTTTACTATATATATAAGACTTGGCATACTCATTTCTTATACATTGCGAATACTACATGTATCTTAGAATGCGGTACATTACATAATCGGATTTCTAATCAACATCCAAATAAACAATCTTGGAAACCCAGACAAAAAATACCTGCATCGATTCTTTTTGTCCTAAAACAAAGCAACTTAATAATTAAACTAATCCTTTACACAGAGTAATCCAAATCAGTCTTTAAACTCATCTAATTTCTTTAAAGATTTTTCTCTCAAAAATCACTAAAATTAGTAAACATCATTTCTCTTATATACAACAACAACTAAGCCTTCCGTCCCAAGTACTTAGGTTAGACTACATAAACCAGAGAATCACACCGAATTGCTCAAACCGATAATCATTCTCTTATATAATAATCAAAATAAAAATGCATGATCATACATGTCTATACTATCCCTTAAGAATTAAGATATAATGATCAAGATAGAGATTCTCCTAATCCTAACCCTTCCTCAAAATTCTTCTACAAAGATAATTCTTTTAACTACTTCTAATTTAATTTTTTGAGTTTCTTTTTTTTTCCCTAATTACTGAGCATTATTAGGAATAAAAAAAATTTTATTTTTGGAGTATTAAGAATTATTAGAATTTTAATGTGAGAGAAAGTTTAAAAAAAAGGTATATTTACAGATCTGTCCCTTAAATCTTTATAAATTATAATTTAGTCCCCCAAATCTTCATATTTAAGATTTAGTCCCCAAATCCTTTAAGTTACTATAATTTAGTCCCCGAGATTATATTTTGGCCCGATTTTTCCATTTTACCACTGATTTCCTTCACTTAATGTCCCTCCTTCCCCCTCTCTTCTTAGTTCTTGTTAGGTTCCTCCTCTTGTTCTTCTCTTCTATCTCTCTATTCATTTATTGGGTTCTCCCTCTCTATATTGAAACCAAATGTATTATTCTCCACTAAATGTATTAAACATTTAAGTCTCAATATAAATTCATTTATTGGGTTCTCCCTCTCGATATTGGATAAATTCATTTCTAGGTTTAATATATTTAGTGAAAAATAATACATTTGGTCTCAATACAGAGAGAGAGAATTTAATAAATGAATAGAGAGATAAGAGAAGAAGAAATGGGAGTCTAATAAGAACTAAGAAGAGAGGGGGAAGAGAGAAGGAGGAATTAAGTGAAGAAAATTAAGGATAAAATGGGAAAATCAGGCCAAAATATAAATTGGATAACTAAATTGTAGTAACTTAAAGGATTTGGGGACTAAATCCTAAATATGAAGATTTGAGAGACTAAATTATAATTTATAAAGATGTAAGGGACCGATCTGTAAATATCCAAAAAAAAAAAACATGGAGACAAACTTGTAATAATGTCGAAGAATATAAGGATAAATTCGTTAAAAAAAATATAATAAGTGTTTTGAACTGTTATTACTTTTTAGAACACGCCAAATCAAAATATTTTGAAATGTTTTAAATTATTTATCAATCCTCTTTTTCTTTGTTCAAACTATCTCCCAAATAATGTTCTTTTCCTAATTGGGCATACTTGTTTTTATTTTTTATGAAACCTACAAAATCCTACCAAGTTTGGGCTTGAACACCCCAAAATCTATATTAAGAATACTCCATAACATATATCACTAGAATACTTCAAAACATACACTTTACCTCACAACACTCTGCTTTTAATATTCAGCCTTCATAAATTGGTTATCACATTTAGAGTTTGCTCTTACCATTTCAACTACTTGCGATGCTCCGGCTCATGGGCTTGTAAAATATATATTAATAAGGAGAACTTTTAAGGTATTAACACAAGAAAGACACAGTGAGGGCATAAAATTAAAAATTTTGTTAACTTGACTTTTTTCCATAAACAAGCCTTCAGATTTATATGGCAATAAACCGGCGTAACAAATAACTCAAAACCAGTGTCAAAAGAATTGCACTCGGTACCATACAGGAGTTGAGTAGGCAGCGGTAATATATTTTCCCCACTTACAAAGAGCACAGGCTACAAGACTCAGCTGGAAACGCATCAAACGAAGAAAGTTATATTTTTTTTTTTTATATGCATCATAAAATGCATCAGTCCCCCAATCCACACAAAATGACAGCAAATTCAGTTCTGTTTGTTCACCTGCATGGCGGTAATGAGTACAGTCTGCTGATCCGCAAACAGCGAGCTTTAGCACATATGCAGGAAGAACCTTAATTTCCTCTTAAGCAGACCGTAGGGGTCAATACTATAAAGCCAACCCTCCTTTCCGGATAAAGAAGTTTACGTGCGCTAACTTAACTCTTGAACTATTAACAAGCTGCCATACTTACAATCAGTACAGAGTATAAAACCCTAAATAGTCAATCGGAGACTTTTAGGACCACCCTATAACTTGTATACCCTGCCATAGGTGCTCTGACAATATCTCCACCAAGCTCCATTGAGATCTCCAAATCCTGTTCTGCAATTTACAGCAGCATACTTCCTTTCGGTTTTGGGTTAGAGAAGAAACATCCTATTCCGAGGAGGCAGAACCACATGCTCTGACCTTTGTCCCTTGTCCCTTGTGTATATTTCCATCTCAGTTCATCTGTCCACACAAGTTGTAAAGCGTCATCTACTAGTAGCAAAAATAATTTATGCTACGCTTGATTCACAGCTTGCAAGATTGAGAAGGCAAGGATATGGTAGAGGCGTGCTTCTCCACCGCCAATCCAGTAAGGAGTCATGCTACTGCAGCAACTTGTTGTCGAGGATTCAGAGTTTATAAAGGGATGAAGCCCCAACCAAAATTTCATCACAGTTTGGTAAAAAGCTGAAACACATAACAGATATTGCAGTTAGGTTGAGAATAGGAGAGAACATAAATTCTCCAAAAAGAAAAAGAAGAATCATAATAACTCCAATAATAAAGAAAATCACTAAAGGACGGCACTGCATTCAGAAAGAATAAGGCTAACAATGTTTAACAAGATTAATAATTAGAAAATTATAGAAGGGGATGAAGAAAAATATAAATCTGAATGAAATTCAAAATGATTGTAGTTAAAATGGCAGAGCTTAGGAAGCGTGGTGCTTCGTGCTTTTTTTCTAATTGCCCAGTGACTCCACAAGTCTCATTACGTACATGGGCAATGATCGCTATAAGAGGTTACAGGGTTGGAGTTTCTGATTTGATATAAGACAAGAATAAATATACATGGTCCATTCTAAAAATTAAAATAAAATTACAAGCCAGTTCAGAAATATGTCAGAAAGCCACAAACAATTGAAGAAATTTGTATCTAAGCAAAGCTAGATTTTTATGCACGTGAAAATGCACGTATAATTGAAATGTAAAAACAGAGTTTAGTTTTCAAGCTTAATAAGATGCACATCATGACTTTGTTAAATTAATATCATCCACCATGGTTTTCTTGAATTTAAATAGAAGTTAGAATGTAAGAAGTGGGTTCACAAACAGTTTGGAGCCCTTTGGCATTCTAATAGGAATGAACAATGATATATCAATTGGATCTACAGTAATTTGAATTGTCCAGTAAGAAATGGTTAAATACAAGGAATATGAAATACATAAAGCATCCTAGCAGACCATAACAATAATGATTAGCCAAAAAGGGAAAAGAAAAATATTGTGGGGGAAGAAACACATTTTAGAAGAAACTAGCAGGCTGTTTAATTTCAATGAGATCAACATTGAGCGCATTTTTTTTTAACTTCTTGCCAGCAGATGAAAATATCAAATAGACCATCTAAACGGTTAACCAGTTACATATAGCTAGAAATTATAAAATAAAAAAAATTAAATTATGGAACTAATTGCAATATGTTCGAAGCACTGCAGAAGAAAAAAATCAAGATTAAGAAATGTAAATGAGATTTGCACGAGGAAAATGTAAAACATTAAGAAATTTGGTTGCAAGTAATGATAAGAGCAAAATCCAATATCATAGGCAAGAAGGATGACGTTTTAATGTACTGAAATTTTGCAGCATTTCCTTCCCGTTTCACCAGAAGGAATATACTTAATCCGTGTTTAGACTCTGTTGAATATAGGCAAAATTATATGTTGTTCTAGTTTATGTAGAAGTGGTTCAACTCACAGTTGCTGATAAAGCTTACCATGACAGCCATAGAACTATGTACCAGAACCAGACTTCTGAACCCATACTTGTTTCTGCAGTAGCAGCAGTTAGTAAATGCTTTGTTCGAAAATTTCTTTAAAACTAAAATTATAAACTGGCCAAAGAGATTATTCAGAAACAATATTTTCAAGTATTATGCTAACCTCATGAGAACCATAACCGGCAGAAACCCCTTTCTTGGATGGCTTACCCTCCGGAAAATTAAGAGAGCCATCAACTTCCTTAATACCATGTCCTGATCCGCGGCGCCCATTATGCTTAAGTGCACCTACACCAGAATATGAAATATAAAATAAATATAACATGTTGGGAAAATATGGAACAGCAGAAGCAGCAAAAAAAATTTAATAGAGAATATTATCCTACAGATTCAGAAATCCCACCATTCTCTGCTGGAGAAATATTACGTCCACTTCGACTTTCTGCATTTTTATTTGAATTAGGTAGATCAGGTTTCATCTCTCCACGACTTAGTGGAGCATCATATGCAGCAGCCACTGGACTACTGCCACCTCCTCCACGAGCATTTTGGTAACCCATGTCATCATCCCCCTCTTTTTGCCCACCTTCCAAGGAATCCGGCAATTGCTGTGCAGAAAGAAAAAAGTCATCACTAGCATTCATACCTTCAGAGCGACGAGCGGTCCAAACGCCACGATCTGGCCTGTCTCTGTTTCTAATGCGCTTCTCATTCTTATCACCTGTAGATACAGAACCATGCAAACTACTCACAGCGGCTTTATCATCTGTAGATCTTTTCCCATCAACATCAAAAACCAATGAATGTGTTGCACTAATATGATCCTTCAGAATTACACGAGGGTTAGGAGGACGCGGCGGGCGCTTATCTCTCTCAGAGTTTATAGTCTGTGTGTGGATTTCAGGAACTCCAGTTGAAAAGGATCGACTCTGATGCATATCCTTGTTGGAAAGTATGCTTCTAATAACTCTTCCACCTGCCTCCAGCCGTTGACTCTGTTTAGAAGAAGTTGAGCCAGCCAAGTTTCTAACTGAAGCTGTTGAATTCTGTTGCAATGAGCTACCAGGCACCTGTATTAAGAAATTGGTATTCTGGTATAAGTAGATTGAAAATAAACTGATATCGCCTTATTTACAAAAGCTAATCTTACATGATAAGCTTCTCTTTCTTTCCCTTTCAGGAGAACAACTCTCCTTTTTCCAATTTCGATATTTCCAGATACAATGGGTGTGGTTCCATTCGAGCCAATAACTGTTCAACCCAACAATGTATGTCATCATAAGCCATTATCAAAAACCAAAAGGAGATACGAAGGAGATAAGAATTAACATAAACATTAAATTGTAATGGGACATTTTACTACAACAATCTACAATACTGTCCTACACAAACTACTCCTAATTACAAGTCCATAAACTGAACTTAACAACAGCAATAAGCCAATAACTACAAAAATTACCCAAATTTTTGGGGTCAACTACATTAATTCTCTTTCTTCACAAAGCTACACTGCGCAACAACAACAACAATATCACACAGATTAATATAAGTGTTGATAAACCTATTATATTATTTGCGACTTACCTATAACAGGAATTATATCTAAACTCACACCCTTTTTGCCCTCATGAAAGCCACCACACAGGAATTACAACAAAACACAAAGGCCAACCAAAAGAGACAGGACGTAGGGCTAATAGATATAGGTGCATAAACTAGGGATATGATACGAAAGAAAGCAATACAAGTCACCTTGAAACATTAAAATATCTCATTAACTCCAAATAGCTTGAATTAAAACCATATAAGACCTGTTGGTCTGCACCTTATGATAAACTGACAAGAACAAGACCAGATGAGCAAATGGACTACATTTTCATGAGGAACTGCTGTCCAAACATGCAGCAAAGCAGGGACATGAATCCAACGAACTGTAAAGCCATCAAATGATCCAATTACATGACATACACACTTCTATTTTTTATTCCTTTCCATCAAATGATGCATTAATGCAGTTTGGGTACACATCGGTTGTGTCCAATTCTTATTGATGTGACGTCCATGAGTCCGGTGAGATCCAACAGTAAGCTGCCCAAAAGAACGAACTAGAAAACAAAGGACATTCAATAGCCCATCTAATGAGTGTCTTTGTTCAATTTAAGCCAGCCAGTCTTGTCGCTATTGCTGTCGAAGAAAGCTCAAGTAATGGATCTAGCTTCTTCTCATGTGTTGCTTCATTTATTTTTTTTTGTTCTTTCATAGCCGAAGTCGGTAAACATCAATGAGTCCGAGCAATGATGCCAATCCTCTCTTGTGTGGCCTTATAAATAATCTAGTCAAACTAATTTACCAATTGATCACCAAAATAAAAATGGCATAATGAAGATTGTCACGCCACATGCCATTACGGGTCATTTATTATTTAGTAAGAAAAGAGAGATTATCCTACAGTCTTGTACTGGTAACATTATTCTGACTAAAGCACTTAGCAAGTGCACCAAAAGTGGGAGATGGCATAATAAGAGAAAGCATGTTTGCTTTTATTGTTTCACTCTTGGAAATTCCATCCCATACTCACTATTTTAGGGGGTAAATCTACATTTGCATCACACCTACATTTGAAGTTGTAGAGCAGAGGATAGAGTTTCAGAATCCAACCAAGCCCTTGCTACTACACGGGAAGCAAACCTTCAAATTCATGCATGCTCACCTGCTGGATTGAGTGTCCACCCAATTCAAAGCCTTTGTCTTTAGAAAGAAAAAAATACCTGTTCCTACTTCAAAACAAAAAGGTCATCGAAAAGCCTCAGATGGTGCTTCCAAATGTTGACATCCGATCCAACCTAGTAGGAAGCAATCCACCAGAAACAAAATATCCCTTGGTGAATAGGTGAAAACTTGAACTGCGCACATACATACTGAAGATTGCAAATAATGAGAAATTTTGGAGTGAATAGGCTATAGGGAGAGAGATGAGGCCAAATTAGCTAATTACTCAGCTGAATTGTTTAGAATTAATCAACTTTTAGTCCATGATTGTAGCGTGAGACAATTTATCACAATTAAGTTTGAAGGGATAAAGGCACTTGGAGTATTATTTAATCTTTTTAGTAATATGTATCAATTGATTCAACGAGGCTTGGAGTAAAAAAAAGATATGAAGATAGTTCAACTACTTAAAAGGAATTAGAAGATGAATTTGGAAGTTGAAGAGTAATCTTAACACTCCTAAGAGAAGATCCTAGCTCCATCGCTGCTCATGTGGCTGTGTCCAATTGAATCCGCATCGAATATAAGTTGGACATGTGTGTGTGTGAGTGCATCTCTTAGAACCACTAACCCAACAAGTCAATTGTAATGATCATAGAAAACTTAGTAAATCAACAAACAACTGCGACTACCACAACTAAGATATAAGAAGTAATCATAGATACTCTTAAAGTCAACAATAGAATATGTCCCGCTCCATTTCTATCTCTAAATTTTTCTTGGTTCCAATCTTGCTCCTAGTGTTCAAACTAGTCATTAATTGTTGCAACATGGGTACCCTTCATATGTGCATCATAATACTACTACTACTATATTATAAATATATTAAATAGAATAGTCACTTTTAGATCCCATCTGACACATGTGCTTAACATAAAAACCATTTATTTTGCATGAAAATTTTGTAAATGTAAAATGATGATCGACAATAATGCTAATTTATTAAATTTCATTATTTAATTTAATCTAGCATCTATTTGATTCCAAATTAGGTAGAATATTCCACTAACAAGATCTACTTGTCATCCATTCAGTTCCTTCTTGATAAAATCCAAGAACTACATCAAAATTTTCAATTGTCTAGAACTCTCTTGAGAACTTGTACGGGAAGGGAGAAGGAAGATCACCATCAAGCTTCTTCTTTTAGCTTCATCACACTTTCTCAAGCCCTTCTCTAAAGCTTATGTGTTCAAGGTAACTTTTATTTTGACATCCACATCTCTCACATATTTCATTTCCTTTTGGTAGGCCTAACATTAGTGCAGACATTGTACATGGCCAGGAATTAATGATGTTGAAAGGAGACAGCAAGATGGACAAGGATGCAAACTTAACCTCCTAGGCCTTTTGGAGGCTGCATGCTCCATTTTGAAAGTATACCCCTATATTAGAATGTAAAGAGACCTCATTTCCAGACTTCGGCCCGTCTTTGTTTTAAAATTTATGTACCACAAAATTTCATCTTGTATTCTCCGCATAAGAGTTTGTATGTGTCTCTTTGTTATGACGTGGTGTACTTTTGGAGAGCTTGAAGAACTCATTTCATGATCTATTTAAAGAAGCATGAGAAACATGCCCCCACCTTATTAAAAAATTATATTAGCTCCTAAATTAATTTAATCTTTTCATGATATTCCTTAAACAGTCAGTTCTCTCTCATATTCTATTTTGCACTTTTGCATATGCATATAGACCAAATTGTGCCATTTAAGATAAATCCACTATTAAGTTGTGTAATTATTGCCTAAGAAAATAATATATTCGACCACCAATTGGCATTAAATGCATCAAGGACCATGTGTCTTAATATAAATGTTCTTTCTTAAATATAACATTTATTTGATAGGCTCTATTTTATCTCTCATGCCTTCCACCTGTCTTTATCTTCATTTTCTAGCAAGAAATTTATTGTTCGACAATCCTATGCAAGAGCAATCTATAATACAACGATAACGACAACAAAAGCTTTTATCCCAAAATTTTGAGATTGGCCACATGAATCTTTTGTCCTTTTATATTCTTTCTACTTGGATATATCCAAATGCAATCTAAACTTACAAAAACTATTTTGATTTAAGTTCAAAATAGTCCGGTGCAAATATCTAACTTTGTCAGCTAGCATTTAAATAACAAATTTTTATTAGCTGCTACCTTGTAGAAGAAAATGGATATGTGCTTTATACTTTATTATCATAATTTACATTAACTATTACATGACCTTTTTATTAATCAATACCTTTAAAATATCTTATTAATTAAGATTGGCATTCTATGACCAATAGAATATCTCAATCCAAGTATGAAAATAGGAATAAATACAATAATGATGAATGGAAAAAAGAGAAAATCCCTATTAAGGTTTTCCACTTGACATGCATCAGACGTACTTAGCATTGCTCACAAACAATGAAGCATAGGTACGGACAAGGTGTATAGAATGGCACGACATGGACACAACATGGCAAACCCTAAAAAAACAAGATACGGCAATGTCATTGTACATGCAACCATATATGTGTAATATTCATCAAATCACACAACAATCGGTGAATATTTTATTAGAGTAGAAAGGAAAACAATAGAAACTAAATGATTTAAGCCTATAGATTTTAATAAAGTATCTAAATCAAAGAAACATTAAGCGTTCAATCTGATACCTCACATAATAAGTGCATGCAGCCATCTTCCACACATATAATTTGGATTTTAGGTCTTTTTCATATCAATCCCTTAAATCATCGTTATTTTAATATCTCAATCCCTTAAATCTTTAATTTTCGATATAAGTCCCCCAAACTATAAAGTTACTCCATTTTAGTTCCTCCGTTTGCTATTCCGTCCAATTAAACCCAGGAACCCAGATTAGATCCTAATTAGCCATGACAAATGACTATAGTACCCTCTAGCATTGAATTACTTAAATGAAATCCTCCTTTGTTGTCCACATTTTTGGCGCAGGAAGTTTCAGCAGCGGAAGGGTAGCATGCAGCAATATTGTACAGCATATCAAAAACATTATGGAGATTGTCATGAAGACTTTGTCATCGAGTTCTGGGTCTTTTGCGCTTCACCAATCTTGCTCCAAAGCGGCTCCAGCAATTGCTCGCTACAGGACTGATCCTTTGATGCTGGAGACTGAGAAGGCAAGAATAATTGGCTCCTTTTGCAAGCCTTTGTCCGATGCATTGATGAGTTCACACAAGAATGCTGCATCAGGAGCTACTTTGTGCCTGAGGGCTCTCGTTGAGTCTAATAATTAGAGATTTGCTTCAGATAATATGGTCAACGAGATTTGCCTAAAAGTTGCAGGAACTCTTGAGGAGCTTCAGACTCGGACCACCTCACTGGGTTTAGTTATGGCTCTCTTGTGGCATAATTCTTTCATTGTAGATGCCTACATAAGGTCTCACATACGTTCTGGCCTATAGATTCTGACTATCAATATGAAAGAGAAGAATTCCCACAAGCGACTTTCAGCCATTCAGATGATTAATTTCACAATGAAGTGTGTAGAGCATGATTGATGGAAACCTTGGAAGATACTGAAAAATTATCTTCCATTAGCAAATCTTAGAAGAATTTTAGTTCAGAGGTTTGAGGATTAGGGTTATGTCTTCAAGTTTCTTTTCGACCCATCTGCTTAGGGCTCACAAATAAGAGTTTTGTATGGGCACTCAGTTTTAGAGAGAAGAGGGGGGGGGAGAGAGAGAGAGAGAGAGATTGATGGAATTAGGATTATCACATGGAAGAAAGAGGGAAAAAATTTAAGCTATCGCATGGAAGGAAGAGGGAAGAATGAGAAGAGGGGATGGTTGCTTTATTTTGGTAGTTGTAAGAAAGGGGGTGAGTGTATAATGGTAAAAAGAGGTTAAAAAGTTAACGTTCTTAACGGAGCCGAGTCAAGAAGATTAAAGTGGAGTAACTTAATAGTTTTGTGGGACTAATATCGAAAATCAAAGATTTAAAGAATCGATATCAAAATAAAAATGAATTAAGGAATCAAATGCAAAAAGCCCCAGGGGATTTTAAAATCTCTGGAGTGACAGTGTCAAGGTGTTAGTGTTCGATCCACATCCAACATGAACAACATGCTTAAGTCCATTCTTCATATCTCATAAGTTCTTAACTAATAGTATGTTAATAAGCAAACAATACAAACAGACAGTAATCGTAAGTTAAAATGCATCAGTGTTTGGATCTCATCATAAGTTGCCTGTCTGATCTGCACTGCACAAACAGACGCAGATAGTGGTTTATGAAGCCATATATTCTATTTGCAACATAAAAGGCCATGTATGGCCATCTTTAAACAGCCACAAGTACAGCCGCATATTTTGAGGATCACAACACCAGAGAAAATAAAGGTCCATGTTCCAGAAATAAGATCACAACAGGTAGATCCTATAATAAATTGATGATGAAACTTGGGAAGACATGTAATCTTGAAATCAGCCTACTGGACCCAATAAGTATAATAGCGAGTTATGGAGATTTACAATTTCTATGTTCCAATAATTCACAAATTTCAATTTTTGAACCAGCAAATAATCTCCATAACAAAAAATAATCCGAAATAGAACTTACAAGGTCTGGTAAATGCGAAGATAGGCATAGAAAGTAATGAAATTTCAAGGACTGGCAAAAGGGAGAGGTTGGGAATGGATGGGGGTGCTCGGGGCAAAGGAAGAACTAGATATAAAACCTAACAGAAACGGAAGGGCTAGTAATAGAATCAGGACATAGAAAGTAATGGAACTTCAAGCGCTGGCAGGAAGGAAGGGATGGCATGGCTAAGGGTGCCCATAAGTGGGAGGAGGTGGATGAGGAAGAGAACTTAGAGAAGTGTTCATAACTGTAGTATATACCTTAGAAAGGACATCCAAATCCCTATCTAATGCAAATTGATATGCTCACTATTAGATTCTAAAATTGGAGCAAAAGATTTGTTAAAATCAGCTATCACACTCCCCACACATCAGTGCATCTATACAACAATGCTTCAAAGGGCACACGCCCCTTGTACCCTGAAGATCAGCAAAATACAGAACAGATAATCACCTGACCAATATCATGTCTTATAAAGCGAAGCATCGAGTAAATGCACCAAATTTGACAGATGCAGTAATGATACTATCACAAAACCCTGACAAAAGAATAGAATTTGTGACACATTTTGAACAAAAGAGTTGTTGCAACAACTTAAAGTTCACAACTATAGGATTTGAAGTGCCATATGTAACATGATCATCATGGCATACTCTAAAACCAAGTCAAATGCAATCATAATATATTAGAAGAAAACAGAAAAAAGCAAGAATTAGGTGCATAGACATACCTGTTCCCTCCTCTGATACTTCTGTTCTACTAGCCTGCTTTTCTTTACTTGACACTAGCATATATGCTGATTTGTCCTTCCCACTGCTACTAGTCTTGGCACTATCCCTCAAAACATACTGCAGATCAGCACAAAAAATTAAAGTTAGCATCCCAAGTAATGATATTCACCTCCAAAATAGCAAGTATTTCACAAATAAGAAGTACCACTGAAGTGGGGCCTCTTCGCTTCTCTGAAGTTCGCTTGGAGGAACTGGAGCCGCTACTCAGAGCTCCCCCAGCTCTTCTGCTTAGTTTCCCATTGGCAGATGACCTCTGTTGCAAATTGTGGAATAAACATCATGATTTCAAGAAAAGAGACAGATGTGTCGCATCAAATTACAAAAAGTATTGGGAAGGATAACATGAACTGAACAGAAAAACTCTGGCTGTAGAGCAAAAACCATTGGAAGATAATCACAATCAAAGCAGCGTTCTATTGATACAACTTTCTAAAACTATTCTTGTGGGCAGCATGATGCATAAACATATGAAGAGAGACAGCCAACAAGAAAAGGGCTCAGATACATAAATATGAAACAGTCATTTAGTTGATAGAAAATGGAACACAGAGATCTACCTGAATAATAAAAGTGATTGAAATACAAGCAAAAGAGGCTTTCCCACCTATTTCATTAACCAATCAAATACTTTGGGGGCAATGAGATATAAAGTAGAAAAGCAGCCCTAAACAGATCACATGCTGAAGAATGAGTGAGTGGTAGTGCATAGCATAGCCACAGTTGAAAGGTGGACCATCATAAAAGAACATTATAGATATGGCACGAAAAGTAGGGATGGTAATGGACGCGTCCACGGGCCAAATTTTGGACCTCTCTATACAAAATTTTGAATTAGAAAAATAAAATTTTCATTTTTAATTCAAAATTTTGTTTAGGATTGGCCAAAAATTGACCCATAGGTGTATCCATTACCATCCTTAACGAAAAGTTTCATCTACAAAGCATTCTTACATAGTGAGCACACTGTGAAAGCCCAAAGCTAGGTTAGAATCCACAAGGTTGACATACATCCCTTACAAGACAATGCTTCACAATAGTGAAGTCAAATACATTATATTTAGTTGAGAACTGGTAAACCATTGACAAAAATAAATATGATATAAGAAAAGCAGAAATCCCTATTGTGTCAGGATAGTAATTACTGAGAAGTGAGCCATGCCAAAATAAGGCAATGGGCAAATCAAAGAGAACAATCAAACAAACTATTGACCGGTAACAAGGAAAGCATATATGATAATGTTTAAGAAAAGTTAACTCATTATAGAATTGGAAATGCCACTTCTTCAGCTACAGTTTCCAAAATGAAACCTTCAATTAGGGGTGGCAAGTGGGCCGAGTGGTCCGTCGGCAAGTCCGGCCTAGCACGTGCCAGGCACGGCCCCGTGGCATTGCTCGAGCCGTGCCCAAGCCATGCCACTCAAGCCGTGCCCAAGCCATGCTGCTCAGGCTTGCGGCCCGAGCCAGCACAGCACATGAACAATTGCAATGACTCTAAGAGCCATTACCAGTCGACTTCGGGGGGGTTTTGCAAGTTTTTGTAGAAAACCCCCCAACGGCTATAAACTAGCTTTTGGGGGATTTTCTGCAAAAAAAAAAATTGCACAATACATCCCCAACGGTCAAAATGGCCATTGGGGGGTTGCAATTTTTTTGCAAAAATATTCTCTTTCCATCTATAAATATCTCCTCATTTATCCAATTTCATTTTTCCACACAACACACAAACAAATTATAACTCTCTTTATCTCTCTAATCTCTACAAAAATCTACATTCTATAATTCTCACTTTCTCAAATACAAAGCTCAAACAACACAATTCATCAAAATTCAAGTTCTCCTCCCCCAAATTAGAAGAAAAAGAAGCAAGCTTTCTCAATCCTCCTTCAAAAACCAAGTGCACTCGACCGTCTCTCCTCTCTCTTTACAAGCAAATCTAAACTCTCAACCTCTCATTTCGACTTACAGCATTGAGGTACACATTTTTTAGCAAGATTTAATTTAGATTTTTTTCATGGTTTTTTACTTTGGATCCATGCTCGTCTGGTACTTCTTCATCTCAAACTATGGATAGTTTTTCTCATTTTTTAACAACGGAATAATATCGTTTTTTACAAGCACCATTAGAACAACCACCAAAGTTCCATTTGTTGCATCACACGAGCACATTGCTTCTTCTAATTTGTCACAAAAAAAACCCACTGAATCTACACTTCCCGACCCTTCCATAGGTGTAACCATCTCCTCTAAATCTTCCAAATCTAATATTTAAAATTATTTTGAAAAATTTATAGAGGATGGTGTTAGAAAAACTAGGTGCAAGTATTGCCAAAGACCCTACTCCTTCCCTAAGAGAAGTGAAACAGGTCATCTAAAGAGGCATTTAGAGAAAGCACACCCCCCAAATGAGCCACAAAAAATACAACTAAGTATATTTGGTGATACTATAGGAACATTTAAATACAATCTCACAACCGGTAGAGAACAATTAGCTAATTATATAGTGCATGCCAAACAACCATTTTGTATGGCCGGAAACCCAAAATTTGGAAAATTTCTTAGAACGACACATAACTCTGAACTCAAAAAAGTATCAAAATCAACATATAAATCTGACATAGTAAAAACATATAATGATAAAAGACAAACTTCAATTGTAATTTTGACTTCTTTGATTCACAGAGTAGCCATTACTTCTGATTGTTGGGAAGGATTAAATGACAGTCATTTTTTTTATATGTAACAACCTATTATATAGATAAAAATTGGTGCATTCAAAAAAGAATAATAGGATTTAGAAGATTTGAATTTCCTCACAACATGCATAATCTTTCTCAATCTTAGTATTTTTTTGGTTTTTCGAATAGAACGAAAAATTTTCTCTATTTCTTTTGATAATGCATCTGAAAATACGGCTGCAATTGAAATTTTAAAAAATTATACAAAACCAATTTTAAAAGGAAAATTATTTCACACTCGATATCTTTGCCACATAATAAACTTGTGTTCAAAATAGATTAAAGGTTGTTAAGAAATTCATAATTAAACTTAGAAACACAATGCTATTAATAAAATGTAGTGCGCCAAGAAGACAAAATTTCAAACAAATTTGTAAAAATTTTAAACTCACCAAAAGTTTTACCCCAAGATGTTGGAATATGGTGGAATTCCAAGTACAAGATGTTGAATGGGGCAATTAAATATAGAGATCCACTATAATTATTTATCAAAATGGAATTATCTTCTTGTCTAATGGATCCAAATGAATGGAATCAATTAATTTGCATTATGAATTTCTCAAGACAATTCGAAAGTGCAACTAAGGCACTTTCTGGGATTCACTACCCAATCGAATTCCAGTTTTTTTGACCTCTGACTAAAAGGTGTACTATATTATTTAACTGAAATTAGTTCAGATTTTTTTAAAAAATATGCACAACCCCGTTCTTATAGATATTGTTGGGCCAATGAAAATTAAATTTAGCAAATATTTTCTAAATTTTCCATATTTATTTTACTTTGCCACCGTTATAGATCCCCGTACTAAATTAGATGGAATGGAATACTTAATAGAATTACAATTCTTTCATTAAAAAAATGGGTTATATAACTAGTGTTCAAGAATTAATAAACGATATTAAAACATATTTAAATATTATGTACTCTACATATAAAGATATGTGCGGTAACAAAACCCCCACATAGAAGAAACCAATGTATAAAAAAACGCGTTTCGTAACGCGTTATAACGCATTACGAAACATAACAAGGCCGAATGCGCTCCGTAGCAGGGCAAAATAATGCCCTGCTGCGGAGCGCACGTTTTTTCTTAAAAAACATGCGTTACGTTACGTTATTTCATAACGCAACGTAACGTACGTTATTTACATACCTTTTTTTTTATAAAAACCCGATCCTCATCCGACTCCCTCAGTTTCGCCCGATTCCTCCAAAACCCTAATCGCAAAATTTCTCCCCTTCCTCAGGCGATCGTCGTTCACCCTCTCCAAATCTCTTCGATTCCGACCGACTACGGTCCAAATCCTCTCCGATCCTTCGCCGACGGCTCCTCCTTTCCTTCTCCGACAACCAATCCTCTCAACCCCTCTCTTGCTCAACCCCTCTCTTGCTCCAACCCAACCCCTCACTTGCTCTGACCCCTCTCTTGCTCCGACCAACTCCGGAACATCTCCGATCATCCTCCTCTTGCTTCGGCCAACTTCGGATCATCTCCGATCATCCTCCTCTTACTCCGGCCAACTTTGGATCATCTCCAATTAACATCCTCTTGCTCCGACCAACTCCGAGCACTCTCCGATAGGCTGCAGCTCCAGTAGGCCGCTTCCAGTGCACTCTCCAGTAGGCCGCAGCAGTTCCCGTGAGGTAAATTTTTTAGAAATTTGTTTTTCATTTATTTATACTATTTTTTATTTTTCAGTGATCTCAATTCTCAACTAAATTTAGCCTTTAACTGCTTTAAATGTTTAACTGAATTAAACCTTTAAATTCTCTAATTAAGCTAAATTAATTTTTAAAAAATAAACTAAACTGAATTAAAATGTTAAAAAATAAACTAAACTGAGGTAATGCTTAACTGAATTAAGCTCATTTAATTTTAAAAAAAAAAAACTAAACAGAAACAGTAAAATCTGAATAGAATGAGTTGATTTTTTTTATAAAAACTGAACAAACTTTTTTTTTATAAAAACTGAAATAATTTTATTTAATAAAAACTTAATTAAAATGTTAAAACTGAATTAACTTGAATTATTTTGTGAAATTGTTGAATGACCTGAAATAATTTCATAGATGAAAATTTCTCTGTGATTGATTAATGACTTGAATTAAATTGGGACATTTTGAATGACTTGAATCAAGTTTATGGATGAAATTTTTTGCGTGATTGTTGAATGACATGAATTAGAAGAAATTGTTGGAATTTGAATAAATTTAATCACTTGTATACAAGTAATTACAAGCAATTGTTGAATTTTTTGTATCAAAGTAATTCTTGAAAAATTGTATTATTTTGTAGATTGAAATTTGATAATCCGCAAGAAGAATCATGTCTAAAAATATAGATTCGGCCAGAGAATGGGGGATTCACAAGGAGAACCTCCAAATTATTTTTACTGTAAATTTTGCAATCACCACATAACTGCGGGAATCACTCGGCTTAAACACCATTTGGCCGGTACTAGACATGGAGTAAAAATGTGTGAACGAGTCCCCAAGATATAAAGAAAATATGTAAAGATGTTTTGAAGTCAACAGAAATAGAAAAGAAGAAAAAGGCATCTCTAATCCGTGAAATTGGGAGAATTAGGGAACCTGATGCTGAATTGGTGAGCCAAGAGGTTGAAAGCGCCACTGGCAGCAACACTCAACCTCGAACTTTAGGTGCGATGAATAAATTTATTAATCTTGAAGCCCGTCAATCCACATTAGATACAGTCTTAAAAAAGAAGGCTAGATAGGATTGTATCAGAAAAATAGGCAGATGTATCTACGCAAATAGGCTGTCATTCAACATATTGAATAGTCCATATTGGAAAGAGATGATCGAAACAGTTGGGAATTTTGGATTTGGTTTGAAGCAACCAACTCCATACGAGATAAGGACCCGGGTTCTTAAGGCCGAGGTTGAGGATATTGACAAAATTAAGGAAAAGCACATGGCAGCGTGGGAGAAATATGATTGTACAGTGATGTCAAATGGGTGGACTGACAGGAAGAGCAGAAACTTGTTAAATTTTCTTGTGAATTCTCCAGAGGGAACTTTCTTTTATAAGTCCATTGATGCATCAGCTCAGTTCAAAACAAGAGATTACTTGTGGGAGTGTCTTGATAAGATAGTTGAGGAGATTGGAGAGAAGAATGTTGTCCAAGTGATTATGGACAACCACGCTTCTTATGTAAATGCGGGCACAAAACTTATGGATTCACGAAAATGTCTTTTCTGGACTCCTTTGCAGCTCATTGTATTGATTTGATGCTGGAGAATATAGGCAAGATGAAAATTCATAAAAAGACTCTTGAGACAGCAAAGGGGATAATACAATTCATATATAATCATAGTTGGGTTTTAAATTTGATGCGGACATACACGAAGGGAAAGGAACTGTTAAGGCCAGCCATCACTCGTTTCGCTACATCATTCTTAACTCTACAAAGACTCTATAAATTAAGACAGTCATTGAGGAAGATGTTTGCTTCTGATAATTTTATCAAGAGTGTTTGGAGTAAGAAACCGAATGCAGTAAAGGCAAGAAGAGCAGTGCTATCTAGCAGAAGCTTCTGGGGCCGGGTTCTCTTTTGTTTTAGCACAACACTTCCATTGGTTCATGTGCTGCGAGAGGTGGATTCAGATGTGAGGCCTTCCATGCCTTTTCTATATGAGTATCTCGACAATTGCAAAGAGAAAATTGCTGATGTCTGTGGGGAGAGTAAGAGGAAGTAAATGCCATACTGGAATTTGATTGATAAGAGATGGACTGGCATATTGCATAGGCCCCTCCATGCAGCGGCTTACTTTCTAAATCCTAAATGCTTTTACAGTGATACATTCTCCAATGTACCGGAGGTTAGAAGAGACTTTCGTGAATGTATGCAACGAATGATCTCCGACCTCAATGAGTATGCACAAGCTGATGTGGAGTTGGATCAATATAAACAGAAACTTGGAGAATTTGGATCCCCGCTAGCTCAAATGACTATGAATGCCCGAAGTCCTGGTATATTTTAATTCATTGTTTCCATTCTTATTATTCTATTGGTAAAAATATCATAAAGTTTTTTTTTGTATTTTTTAACACCAAAATTAATTATCTATTTTAGCTGCCTGGTGGAAAAGATTTGAAAAGGATATTCCAACACTCCAAAAATTTGCAATTCGAATTCTCGCTCTTACGACTAGTGCTTCTGGATGTGAACGCAATTGGAGCACTTTTGAACAAGTATGAATTTTAAAAACTTAATATAATATTTTTAAGTACTTTATTTATCATCATGCTCATATAACAATTCACAACTTTGTTAAAAGTGCATTCAAAAAAAAGATGTCGCTTGGAGCAAGAACGCCTACATTCTCTCGTGTACGTCATGTACAATATTAAGCTTAGAGAGAGAAATATTCGGAGGAAGAGAATGAATTTGGATCCAATTTTGATTGATAAGGCGACACCAGAGGATGAATGGTTAGTTCAGAGTGAAGAGTTTTGTCTCCCAGAAAATCTTGGATTGCTAGATGAGCCTACTGATGATGATTCAGCTCCAAAAACTAATGATTTCTTAGAAGTCAGTGCAATTAATAGCAATCAAAATGTTTTTCCATCCATTGTGGATAAGGGAGATAAGCAAGATGAAACTGAAACCCCAGCAAAGAAACGAAAGGTCGATTCCTGTAAGTTATTCAATTTTTACATTTTAATATTCTTAAATGAATACTATCATGATTTGAGTATCTAATAACATCTTAATTTGTATATCTCTTGTGTAGCATCTTTTTCGGGCAAAAGAAAAGCAATTGATGATAGTTTTGATGAGACGGGGGATGATATAGATCCGGAAGATGAAAATTACATTTTGGATGAAGATGATCTTGTTATTATTGATTAGATGTTCACACGAGTTTATCTTCATGTTATAAAGAAAAACAATATTTTGTTGTATATGACTTAAGAAAATATTATGATATATGATATTTGCTAGCTATGATATTTTATAATTTTTTACGCCTTTATATTGATTTTACAGTATTTTATATGTTTTTTTAGATTTATTTACTTATTTATGAAAATTATTAAATATAGTTTTATATTTATTTTAATTAAATAAATAGAAAATTGCGTAACCTACGTTATGCGTTACATTATTTGCTATATAACCTAACAAAAAAAAAAACGTTACGTTAACGTTATCGTTATTTTAAACATTGGAAGAAACCAACCTGGCCTTGATGATAGTGATACTTTAAACAAATTATCATCAAGTTTATTTCATAGCAAAAAATCAAGAACACACTTATTTAATGAAATTCATTACTATCTCAATAGGGCCAACGCAGATACTAATTTGCATGAATATTATGAAGTTTTGATATTTTGGCCCGATGAAAATCACAGAAGAAAACATATCATGTACTTTCCAACATGACCTATGATATACTAACCTCTCCAGTGTCAACAATAGCTACGGAGTCTGTTTTTAGTACAGGTGGAAGAGTGCCATCGGAATGGAAAAGCTCAATGGTAGCAAATACATTGGAGATATGTACATGCCTAAAGAATTGACTTAATGCAAAAAAAAAAAAAAAAAGTCAAGGACTTGCAGACCAATTAGAGCAAGAAAATCCGACAGAAAAAGATTGAAAATTGAAAAGTCCTACATTATTAATTTTCATATTTTTTTTCCTCTATACACTTGTAATTTTTTTATGACTCATAATTCTCTTGAAAGTAATACAAAGAACAAGTTGATATCATCTCCCTTCTCTTTGGACTTTGTATGTTATCCAATGAAATTTATGGAGTAAATTTGTAAATTTACCGAAATTAAATAAAAATATAATTCAATTTTCTTCCTACTTTTCTGGCTAATCATCTATTTTTATTATTTATGCATCTATTTTATTAGTTAACTACTAATATAAGTTTATAACCACAATTATAAATTTAAAATCTAAAACTAAATTAATTGAAAAAAATACTCACTGCTCGGGGCAGGCCGGCATAGCCGAGCACGGGCATGGCCCGTGCCCTGCGGGCCATGCCACCAGGCCAGTCCTGGGCACAACACCAGGACAGCCGACATGGCACGCCTACCTTCAGGGACGAGCAGTGCCCAGCACAGCATGCCCGTGCCGTGCCCGTGCCCACTTGTTGGCCATAACTTCAATCCAAAAATGTGAAAAGTAATTGATCTTATACACCACTATTAAATTTTAGACAATATCATAGTAGCAATTAACATCCTGCCCGAAGGACCTCTTTGGCTTACATGCCAGTCCAGAGGCATGTGATGGAAGTTATTTAATTTTGCGGCACAAAATTAGTATTGAATGGACATGAAAAAATCACTAGCAGACATTACTAACAGTACCAAGTTTACATTCTAAAAGAACAATGCTAAACCTTAAGAGAGTACAGCAAGAATGCTGGTGGCACTGTTGTACCTGAGACCCAGTCTTAACAGCTCGTTTCTGGCGAACAAAATCCATCAAGGGTGTAACTATGACTGCCTCCTTTGGGCCACCTAAAAGTAGCAGTCAGGTATAGAAGGTTATGACAATCTTCATTCGAACATACCAGTTTTTATAATATGCAAAGACAATTTTATGCGATTCTTTCAAAGAATATGTTTACTAACCTGATCTTTCTGATTCCCTCCTTTCCAGTTGAATCTCAGCACTGGGAAGATTCTCAACAGGCTTCGTGATGAACTCGAGGAATTCCAGATACTCAGGATCTGGTTGTTAATCAAGAAATTTTACATGATCAGAACATAACATATTGGGTGCAATGTCAAGAAGTGTGTTCAAACTAAATGAGAATATCATTAAATTTGAAATAAAAGGACCGAAATAAATACCTTTGTATATAGTCCCTTCACGACCGTCCTTCTTGGACGATACTCTGGGGACACGTTGTGATTGTGCATATTCTACAAGAGCCTTAAACTGAGAGCCTAGAAAACAGGAAAGGGAAAGCAAAATTGTCAGAATGAGAGTAACCCTCACTATAACAACAAAAACAACATATTACATTCCATGCAAAGCAAAAACATCTTAATAACTAGTCATAGAAAATAGTGCATTTCTATATAAGTGGTCTAAGGTGACATGATAAGGGTGTGTTTAGTTGGATGTAGTTCTAGTTGGTATTTGTGTTTTGAAGGGGGGAAAATTTTTGAATTTTGGAGGGAATTCCTGATTTCTATGCAAAATTTCAGAATTGATTTAATTTCAGCCACGTTGCATGGGGAAGTTCCCTCAAAATTTGAAATTTCACTCCCTCCAAATGCAAATACCACACCCATACAGTGTGAGACACCATGATCACTGTACCACTCACAGGTTATCACTATACAACTCATGAGGAATAAGCAGAAAGTCACATACTATAAACGATAGTTATCTAAGAAAATGTTCCAGTTAACAACTAATACATTGGCAAAGATTACCTTTTTCATTGACAAATATGTGCCCATTGAAAAAATCAGCAAAATCTACAACATCTGTTGGGCTCAGAAAATTGATGTAGGCTCGTGAATAACACTGATTCTTCTGGCTGCAGAAAACAAAAGAGGTACTTTACATACAGAATTACAAGCAACCAAATTATATGTGTACCATTCCTTAATAAATGAGCACCAAATATGATTTAGATAGTACACGAGTTATCGCAAGAGAAGACTCTTAAAGCCTTGATAACAGAAACTTGAAGCAAAGGATAACCAATCCCATGGTTCACATTAATCTACCAGCAATTATTATGAGACAATTGCAAATGTTATAAAAGGTAAAATCTGAACAACAATATTGACACATTACAACAGCAATGAGATAATAATCTCATATACAAAGCTAGAAAGTCACTTATTTACAACTATAATCACCAGCAGATAATAGTAATTTACAAAAAAGATCAAAAATATCCCAGAAAAACAGGTAAAAAAGGAACAAGGATCAGATCAACATCCCACACCATCACTACTCTCTAAATGTTGAATTACTACATTACTAAATATAAATTTTAATAAAATGATACTGGGTCATCATTATAGTTTATGAAGATAAGAGATTTTTTTAAAATAACTTAGTTAAACAGTTCAATCTAAAAGTACTAACAACCAAGTACCAGTCAAGGATGCCATACAATCTGACATAATGTCTTAAACTAGCACATCGGAGAATATGAGCCATCCATTTTTTTACCCATTATCACAAAAGGCTATAAGTTTTACATGTAACTTTCACATATTTAAGACAAACACTGAGGGTCCATTGTTATTTGGACGGTTTGATGCTCATAGTTGACCAGGAACTATCAGCTTGAGGAAAGGATTAAAACTTTTATTGAAATGGTAGCAATGCATAAGGTAGTGGGACGTCCCATACTCAACCACATACTAGCCAAACTTTGATAACAATTAGATTTTTCATCCAGTTTATTTCAACTTTTGAGGCCTTTTGGATGCCCCGTTTGCATAAGCATATGAAGTTAAAACTTCTTTGACTTTCCAAGAGACTTCTACATGGTCCAAGTGTGTGCTGCGGGTTGATATACATTGCTGGTTCATGATCTCTCACTGATAGCTTTAGGTTAAAAAATTACCCAATAGCATAGGAATACTGGCAACACATGAGATGGAAAATATATTGGGTTGGTCTCCACAGATCACAATCTTTTATTACTGATCTTACTGCAAGCTATAATATGTGAAAATTTATAGACATGCTGGACATGGTAATTTTCTGAATTCCAGACACCGAAACAAGCATATTAGAATATTTCTTTTTATATATATTTTGGTCACAAGAACATATGTATTTACTGATAAACTGAATGAAAGAACCGAACTTTAGTAAAATGATTGGCAAGACAACTAATTCTGGTAAAAAAGGGTTAGAAAATATCCCATTTTAAGCTAAATAGAAATTACCCCATTTAGCTAAATAGCTAAATGGGCTAGTGTTGGGCACGTGTCGCGCCAGTTGGTGTGAGTGCCGCGGGTTGGTAATTTGTTTGGTTTTCTTTCATTTCTTTTGTGTGTGTTTGTGTATTCGAGGGAGGGCTATGGGGGGTGTATTGGGTGTGTTGGTTTTGTGGGAGGATGGGGACAAAGAATTACCATAAATATCATAGGCATCAAGTATCAGCTGCTTCATATTAACAAACTTTAAAATAGTCAGTAAGGTGAAAATGCTGACCACCTGCACTGACCATATTTAAGCCCCTAATCGCCGATAGAAAAAGTTATTTACATGCTTAAACTCCTGCGCCCTCCTCACCACCTACAACTGCCACCTATATAATCTATCTTGCAATAGCCATAAAACTTGATATAGCAGTTACTTCAATGGTTGTCGGCATCAATGTCAAAGCTAGGATTCAGGTAATTTCATATCATATCATATTTTAAAGTCAGTCAACTAAGAAATTACTGCTACGCACAAGAGGTAAGAGGCAAAGTGCACAATTTGAATTGAATTTAAGACTTTAAGCAGATAATTTAGGAGAGTGAACAAGAGAATAATTTAGGGGAATAAGCCAAACCAAAGAAGTGGGGACCACATGATAAAGGATTGAGACTTCCGTACATACGAGAAAAAGAAATTTTCATAAATGAGAGTCTGGATGGTATTTTACCATGTTTTATGAATTATGATATATCTATCTGATGTATGGCCCTAAAATATTAAGTTAGCAAAGTAAGTTACGGTTCACTCTTTTTCTAGTTTGTCGTGTCATAGCAACTACCAGAGCTGGAACTTATTGAGAAGGAGGATTTAAGTAAAGATCGATAAAAGAGATGAGCTAGTGGGGAAAATTTCTTATCTTCTGCCTGGTCTGTATTTCCTCAAACTTTCAAACTTTTTTGTTTGGGCATTTTAGCCATTGCTGAAGTTCTGGCAACAAGGCAACCTCTTTAGAACCTTCATGACTTTCACATCTTCACCATTTGTTTCTCATGCAGCCTGTTTTGACTGCTGTATATTAAATGGCTTCATTAAGAACCCTTGAAGCATTCATTAAACCAGTCCAAAACTCCTAATCTGTTATATGAGAACTTATAATTTACAGCAGCAATGCAATATGGCAGAAGGCCATATGACTAATAAATACCAAAATAAGATCAACGAAAAAGCCTTCCGCTAGAAAAGATTATTATACATAATTATATCACTTAAACCTTTAAAATTAGTTACCGATACCTTTTATTTAGAGGTTTTTTCCGCACTAAATGTGAACAAAAAGAAATTAAAAAAATTCGATTTTAAATATATCACAGTTAGATTACGTTCAACGCACAAATTGTCGGTTCAAGTTGAGTCGTTGAATTGATAAATAAAATTATAAATTAAAAGCTGAACTAAGACGAGAAATTGAGGGGGTAAAAAAAAGAAATACAAACCCTCACCTGTGCTTTCCAGGACGAAACGAGAACCACTTGTAGCGGCCGGAGAATCGACCGTCGATCTGCTCCATCAGAGCCGACTCCGAGATCGACGGCGGCAAGTGCCGAATCACGACCTTCGTCCTATCCAACGGATCCTTCATCACCAAATCAAAACAACAGACAAACCCTAGAAAATTTTCTCCAAGAAAATTAGCTAATCAACTGGGTCGATTCCGCGGGATCCTTAGACGATATCACATCTCTTCTGCTGCCATCGCTTTCGATCTCCGTTAGAGCTAGGGTTTGGGAGTCAATTAGGGTTTCAGTTCAAAGACATGGGAGCCAACGCTCAGGAAGAAAGGGAGAGGGTGAGAGAGAGAGAGAAAGGGAGAAGTACCATAAAAGAGAGACGAACCGAAATACGGGAGTTTCTAAAAGAGCACCCTATTTTTCATGGTGAGCCCACTTTCCTTGGTGAGCCCACCTCCTCTGTTCAAAAAAACAGGGTTTTTCCTTTTGAGCGCATTATACATTTTCCAGGCACTCTTTCTTCTTTCTTTCCCAATGCGCACACCACGTTTTCAAACACTATGTTTTCAGAACTCACTCGCCACAACTCCATCTCTCCATTTCCTTGTACCCTGGCTCCACTATCCTAACCTTTCCGCCTCATGCCGTTGCACTCTCCTTACTTAATGTCTCACAGCTCTATATTTGTTGTACGGAAAATAATAACGTCCAGGTTCTAATTGTGAATGAGAAATATACCGTCCGAAATCAAATTCTGGATAGTAAATAACACCGTTCAGAATCTAATCATGGATGATATATGATACTGTCCAGAATCTATCCCCGGAAGTTGAAGGCAAAAGTATTATATCTAAAAAATTCAATGACAAACTTATTAGATTAATCAAATTTGTGAAGTGAGCTAAGTAGGAAAAATAGTGTGCTCCTTTGTATTTTCCCCTGAAATACTTAGATGACAGTTTTGCACAAAAGTCCATGGTTTTAAAACATTTTTGCAACTATCAGCGTGGACTAAAGTTATGCAAGGATAATAAAGTTAATTTAAAGTAAGGTGGCAAATTTGTGACGGAAAATTCTAAATGCACACCACTTTTCTCTTAGTGAGTCCCAATTTCTTAGTGAGCACCATATAACTTAAAAAGTTAGTATTTTTCTTAGTTAGCACCATCTATTTTTTCAATTTGTACTTATTTTCTCTAACCGTTTTTCTTAGTGAGCACCACTTTTTATTTTTCTTCTTTCCCGAATTTTCTCTTCCCAAATCCGTTCAAAGCCATGTCCAAATCACCGAGGCTTTTGTCGAAAACTGCTTTCAATTGGCGCAAAATCACTATCGCCAGACTTTGTCAAGCCTAAATGGATTAGAGATTGGGAGTAAAGAGCGATGGTGTTCACTAAAAGAAGGAGCCAAAGCATTTTTTGGTAAAAAAAAAAAAGGGCAAACTCAAAATTTTTTTTGAAACTTATTCCATGGTGCAAACTAAGAGGAAAAGTGGTGCGCATTTAGAATTTCCCCTAACATAGAGAATAGTGCGGGGGATCTTTGGCTTGGGATGCTGGTCCTCAATGAAGGGAATTTCTAAGCACACCATTTTTCTAAGGAACATACTTATAAAGTTGGTTAATATTATAAGTTTATCATTATTAATTTTAAACAAAACTATTTTTGTCTTCAACATCTCTTCTCCCTCTTTTTTTCTCATGAGCAAAGCTTTTTAGTTTAACAAAAAAAAAAATTGGATCTTGGATCTAGCTGGGATTGGGAGCGTAGCGGGCTACAGCGACGGTCGTTGATAGAGAAAAGTGAGATTAGGAGTCAAGGAGAAGTTAGAGACAGGGTGTGCTCGCTGCTGAAAAAACGTGAAGGATTATGGGTGAGAGGTGTTAGAGAGGAGCTTTTTTGAGATAATTGTGCACTAATTAGAAAAAACCCTTTCTTTTCTAAGGAAAGAGTGTACTCGCTAGAAAACATGGGCTTACTAGGAAAAATGATGTGCTCCCTTTAGAAACTCTCCCCAAGGAACCATCAACGAACCTTACATGCGAGTACGAAAGCACACCGCACCACTATAGGAATCTGCTAGTAAATTCAACAACAACAAAAAATAAAAAATTGTAAAAAAAATCCACCTAATAGCAATCTGTTTCCCTTTTAACTTTTCTAGATAGTAATTATGTGTCTTAAGTTAGTGTAACCATTGCTAGATTCGCAAACTATTAATGATAATCTTATAAAATTGTAATTTCATGACTTGGTAGCCAACTTCCGATGCCAAATGGAGTTGCCTCCTGATCAGATACAAGGACAAAGCTGGGGCACTTACCAAAAAAAAAAAAAAAACAAAACAAAAACAAAACAAAACAAAAAAAAAACAAAACAAAAGCAACCTACAAATATCAATAGGTATAGCTTTTAAGTTCACTAAATATTAGTTACTATGTTTAATTTCGCTTGATTCCATAATCAGTGGGATACAAAACATGGAGTGATGTAATAATCGTATTGGATATAATATGGAGTTACTTCCTTGGGGTTTTCGAAGAAAAAGAATAGGAAATGCTTTAAGTTCTAATTAGGAAAAAAAAAAAGAAAGAGGAGAGAGGGGAGATGAGATTTGAATTCAAAAATATATCTACAAATTACAACTGACTAGATTCGAAAACCAGATTATTGCACTTTTTGAGGTAGGATTATTTCAGTTTACTAAATTGCCAGCACACATTTTCAACTAAACAATCAACTCTGCAGTTCCAGTCTCCGATTATGCTTCCCCTTGTATTTGCACTTGTTTACTCTGTTAGTTTTGTTAATTTTTTTTTGCTAAGCACTTAGTTTTACCAAGCACTTAGTTTTGTTTCTTTTTTTTTTGCTAAGCACTTACTTTTGTTAATTACCAATTAAGAACACGCAGGGTGCTTTGTCCAAGGGCTTGCTTCAAAAAAAAAAAAAAGAACTGCAGCAGTTCTACAGCCAAACAGATTGCTGCTCTATCGTTTTCTTATGCATTTCTCCACAGTTTTATAGCTATAAAATATAAATTTACTTTTCCTTCCCTTTTTGATAGAAAATATAAATGATTTAAGTTTTTTTTTTTTTTTTCATTATTTGCAATCAATTCATTAAGAACACAAGAAACTGTCGCGCAATCATCTAAAGCAATCACAAGACATAATAAAACTTGCTTAAACACAAAGAAATATATTTCATTCCCCTGCTACCATGCAGAAGGTATGGCATTCAGCTAGAAAAAGAAGGAACAGCACTACATACAAGTACTCATTATCATAAAAGCATCATCTGAACACAGATACCAAGGCAAACCCATATTCGGCTCTTTAAGTCTCATTTCGACTCAGTCCACAGCCTGAGGCCCTGAGCCAGGAGCAGCCAGCTCAGCATGGGATACATCCATGAAAAATTCTTTCGGATACGGAAAACGCAGCTCTCCCGCATGGATCGGAAGGTTTACAAGCCATTCATGCACGGCTCCTCGGCCTTCGATCTATGAACAGCAGCAAGAAGGCTTTCAATTGTGACATTTACACAATTACCAAATATGTAAAACCCTAAAAGCCACTCAGACACTTTCATACAATGGTGATTGGTCTCTACTGCAATTATTGAAGGCCATGATTAAGCTATTGTGAGAACTCGGGAAACCATTGCTAAGACTCAGGTTTTCCTTGAAAAGATTTCTAAGGAGCGAGAGGATTCAGAGAAGAATCTTACTGATTTGTTTATACAGCTTGATAATGTGAACAAATCCTCTCACTCAAACTGAATTAGAGGTATTGGAATCTGAACTAGCAAGCAATGCAACTGTCAATGAAGAGGAGTTACGTAGACAAGCTGTTGTTCAAACTTATGAAACCATTTAATTGGAAATAAGCGATGTAGAAGAAAAAATCAAGACTCTCATGAATCACTGAATTGTAATTTTTTTTAAAGGAGCTCTTGTAACTTTTTTTTTATTTTGATAATGCAGACTCAGATTAATCTCATGGATGCAATCTTTCCATCTAACTTTGTCTAATATAAACTTGGAACAATTTTTTATTTGTCATCTCATTAAAACTTTGAGCCTAACTCTATATAAATCTTATCTTGACTTTGACGAATTGGCGTATCGGACATGACTTTGGACTCAAAAATGCGAATCTACATCTGGATTGCGAGATCACATAAATGTGACTTTGCATTTAAAATCCTTGCGTCTATAGCATCCGAGTTTTTAGTCCAACTCTATGACCTAGTGTATGAATAAGATTATGAACTTTAATTTGTGATCAGTGCAACCCTGCATTAAGATTCGCGGGTTTATATATAGGTGTAATCCTGTGTTAAAATCTGCGGGTTTACATATAAGTGTAACCCTGCGTTAAAATTTGTGGGTTTGCATATAAGTGTGACCCTGCGTTAAAATTCGCAGGTTCACATATAAGTCTAACTCTGCATTAAAATCCGTGAGTTTACATATAAGTGTAACCCTGCATTAAAATCGGCGGGTTTACATATATAGAATGACTTTCCATTAACTTGATTGACTTTTTGGTGCAAAAATCTAAGCGTTGCATGCATCCATTAATGATAGAATTTTAATCAAAAATCTCAGTTGAAAATCTCATTTCCTTTGGGCAGATACCTAAGCGTCCTATGTAATAATAATAAATCTTATTGAGATTCGAGTCAAATATCTCAACCGAAGATTTCGCCTATAAAATCTCTTAGCCAAAGATTTCGATCATGAAATCCTCTATATAAAACGCCCAACCTTTCTTCCTAAAAGCTATCCTGACTTGAGAATTCTTCTCTACTTTTCTAAAGTTCCTCTCCAAAATCAATTCTATCATGGAGTTTTGTTCTTCTTCCTTTTCCTTGATCGAGGTAACGGACAATGTTAACCTATTTGTGCCTGTCTTCTGCCAGGTTCGTTGAAGAAGGAATATCTCATTGAAAAGATCCTTATAATCGTAATCATTTTCCTTAATTACAGTAAATTTTCTCATTACGAACATAAATCAAGTATTTTCTTTTATATTTCTTAACGAGATTTTGGATCTAGTATAGGATATAACCGTAGTCATTTTCCTTAATAATGACCCACACCCGTCTGGTTCTCAAATTTTTCTATATCTTTGGAGGTATATGGCATTGTTTATTTTTTGCTTAGCATCCTTAAAGTAAGGATGGTAAGTGGTTGTCGGCAACCCTCAATTTCAACAGTTCCACAAGTTGTATACTTGGAAAATGCATTTGGTACACCCAGCTTTGAACTAATCAAGTCACTAGCAATATTGATTATAGCTGAGCAAACAAATTTGGAAGTTTTCAATCATTGGCAGAAGGAGGTTATAGAAACAAATTTTTGTCTTTACTTATGAAGCCATCCTATTTGGGATAATAGATGTTGACGAAAAAAAATTAATGTTCTTTTGACTCAATGATTTGTACTTATTTCCATTCATTGTATGTTATAAAGAAACTCTTTGTAATATTGATTTGGTAATGAATAAAATTTTTCATTTCAAAAACTTTGTTATCATTCATTCAGAGGTAACTGTTAATTTGATGAATGATTTTGATTTTGATCATCAGAGTAACTGTTAACTTGATGAATATTTTGATTTTGAACATCAGATGTAACTGTTAACTTGATAAATATTTTAATTTTGATCATCAGCAACTGTTAACTTGATGAAAATTTGGACTCTCTAGAATATTGTTCAGAGATAATTATTAACTTGACAATATAAAGTCATTATTTAAACTCCCAAAATAGATTTTGCTGCAAATGAATAAGTTTTTTGAATTAGGATAGAAGTAACTATTAACTTTCCTGAATAAGTTAAAATCTGCGCTGTTCAGTGATTTATAGTATAATAGTTTTTGAATTGCCAGAGGTAATTTTTAACTTAGCAAATTTGGAGGAAAAGAAATTTTGTTTGCCAGAGATAATTTTTAACTTAGCAAATTTGGAGGAAAAAAGTTTTGTTTGCCAGAAATAATTTTTAACTTAGCAAAATTGAAGGAAAAGAAAAGGAGCGCGACTTTACGAAAATTCGCGCTTTTGCCAGATGTAATTTTTAACTTAACAATTTTTGAAGAATGAGAATTTGAATTTGTCAGAGATAATTTTTAATTTGACAAATTTTGGCGGAAATGGACTTTAGATTTGTCTGACACAACCTTGCTCAGATTCAAGTTGTGTATCTGAGCTTCTTATAACGCTACTTTATGAAATTCGTATTTTTTAGGAAATTCAGATTCCAGAATTGCAAATCTCAAACAAGAATAAGTTTGCGGGATTTTTAGCCTTTCAATTGAAAGTTAAGAATAATATTTCTTCAGAAATTTTCTATTGATTGATATCATTATTTTATCACTATTCGGTTTTGCCAAACGAGATGCACAATTAGAATAGACCGTATCAATGACGAAAGGTCCTTCCCACTTTGGCTAGAACTTTTCTTTGGATTTTTGATTGGTTATAATTGATCGTCTTACTGAAAGAAGCAGATCTCCTTCTTAAAAGTTCTCTATTTAACCTTTTTATTAAAGGTTTTAGAGATTCATGGTTGGTAAAGTTCAATAATTTGCTGAGCTTCCAAACGTTTATCATCAAGAACTTCTAATTCTAGAAGTTTTTATCGATATCTTTCTTCTTGTGTCATTTTGGTTATTACCATGACCCTTAATGACAGAATTTGAATTTTCAAAAGTAATACTGCTTCAGACGCATACACCAAAGAAAATAGCGTAGCATTTGTAGGAGTTCTGACAGTAGTTCGATAAGCCCAAAGACATTCTCTAAGCTTTTCATTCCAATTTCGTTGGTTGGATGAAACAAACTTTTTAAGAAGCTTCACAATAGTTTTATTGAAACCTTATGCCCCATTGGTTGCTAGATAATATGAAGACGAATTTACAATTTAAATTCGATATTTATTGCAAAACCTAGAGAATGACTGACTTACAAACTGAAGTCTGATGAGTATCTTATGTTGCATATTTATAGCCTCTATATTATCTATTTTTGTATTTAAATAATGCACTCAGATATTTTTAGTGTGCTTTTCAGATAATCCTATTGCTATAAGGAGATAAAATAAAATCAGAGCTAGATTAGAAAATCAAATTCAGAAAAGAGTTAAAAGTGATCAAAACTACAAGATTAGGATGTTGTAGGGATTCAAAGTTCAATACAGTCATCAAAATAAAAAGAACAAGACAAGAGACTTATGCAGGAAAAAAACTAGGAACCAAACCTAGAGTTTTGCCGCTATTTGGTGGCATTAGGCGCCAATTGGCAGCAAAGAGGGGCCAACCTTGGGTGAAATTTCTGCGGGGCTTCGATGTGATTTTATAGTTTTTCACTTTTATTCAGATTAGGATTTGATTTTCCGAATCCTATCTATTGGTCGTATCTTTGTAATCTAAGGTTTTATAGAAGAAATAGGATATAATTTTGTACTCGTATTTTATAAATAAAATTAGAGTTTGCTGAAGGGGTGACGGCCACAATACCGTGCTCCAGAGGTACACCATTATTTTCAAGTTTTTTATTTGATTTTTAGATAGAGTTAATTGCTTTCTAGTATAGATTTATTTGCTTTATAGTATAGATTTATCTTACTTTCTAGGAAAATATAATTTTTCATAGCTTTCATAAATGAAAATAGGATTTTACTAACTATAATTATGAGTAACTAATTTGCTTTAGCCCGAGTATGTAGATGAAATTAGTTTAATAGATCTAATATGGATTTATCTCATCTTCTTCCTAAAAAGAAATAAAGTCATGATTTTTTTATAAATAAATAAAATATAGATTTCGTAAATCATAATTCTTTGATAGATTATGCTTAAATCATATTTTGATAATTTATACTTAGATGAGATTTGAAATTCATATTCTTTATTTCTAGAATTATTAGTAAGATTTTCCTATAAATAAATTGAAGAGAATAAATTTGTAAATCTAATTTCCTTGATAGGTTATATTTAAATTCGGTATTTTGATAGCCTATACTTAGATTAGAGTTTGAAGTTTATTTCTTTATTTTTGTTTATAAGATTATCTACTAGTTATAATTTGTTTTTAAGAAAGATGTTATATTTGATAGTCTATACTTGCACATCACTTGATAGGTCATACTTAGGGGTACTTAATTAAAATCAAATTAAAAAGATCACATTTTTAATGTGTTACTTGATCGTGCATAATTAAAAAGTTAGGAAGAAAGAGATAATTCATTGTTAGGTTATTATTCTAACGGATTTAAAATCCTAGGCTAACTTTAGGAACTTAAAACCAATCATTTCAATTTAGAATCACATAGTTAACTTGATAGAACTAAAGAATTAGTGAGAATAACAAAACACCTTAGATCTTTGTGGGAACAACCTGTATAGTGCTACATCGATACTGTGCGCTTGCAGTAGATTTATCACATCAAGTTTTTGGCGCCGTTGCTGGGGATCGACGGTGTTTTTTTATTTTTTCTAACATTTTACGGATTAACAGTGTGTGTTGAGTGTGCAGAGACCAGGAATTATAGATATAAGAAGACAAAAGAGATCAGAGGATCTTCAGAATTGCATAACAGAAACCAGAGAGCCAAATTCTCTGATTCTACTGCTATTTGGCTGCAAGAACCACCAATTGGCGGCAGCTCAGGTGAATCATGACCCCAATTTTTCTCCAGTTCTGTATTTTGGTTCTCTAGTTTTGTAAAAATATTTAAAAAATGAAAGTAAAAATAGTAGGAATCACATCTTTTATTTGATTATATCTCTTCCACCATTTTATCTCTATCACACCCCACTTCTTACATTAGTTTAGGAAATTCACGCATCCATTCACGGTCGCTGGGTCATGCCACATTGGACTCGTGATCAATTTGGTCGACTAGTGAGAATAGATTTGTTCATAGGAGACAAGATGGACTAACCGATCCCAATTTTTTAGGATCGATATTACCCGTTGCGCACATCACTACCATCGTGCATCAAACTTCCACAAGCAGTGGCTAATCACTATGAATTGAAACCGCAATACATCAGTATGCTTTCTAAATTCACTAGTTCTGATTATGAGGATGCATATATTTTTATCAGTGAATTTCAGGAAGTGTGCATGATGATTAAACTGCAGCACTTATCGGAGGACGCAATTAAACTCCGCTTCATTCCATTCGCTCTCAAAGATAATACCAAGAAGTGGTTGTACATTATACCTACTGATTCAATCACTACTTGGAATGAATTCGTTACGGTATTTCTTAAAAGTATTATCCCATGCATAAGACGGCAAAAATTTGAAATCAAATTAATCAATACCGTCAAGTGCCGAAAGAACCCTTCTGGAAATACTTAGAACGGTTCAAAGATCTATTAGCTCATTTCCCCCACCATGTGATAGAAAAATGGTGGTTGTGTCAAATCGTGTACGAAAGACTCGATTACACATCCAAAACTCTTCTTGAGTCCATGTATCACGGAGAGTTTATGAGAAAGAATGAGGATGAAGCATGAGACTTCTTTGAGGACAGATTATGGACAAGTATGCAGTGGGAGAGTCCTGTTGAGAAACCCAATGCATCAACTTCTGCGCATAAGGGTGAGATCCATAGCGTCGACAGCTTTATAGTTGCCGAAACTAAAATTGCAGCCCTTATGAGGAGAATTGAGGTGTTGGAGACTCTTAGTGCTCTACCAGTGGGTCAAGTGAATCAAATCCAAAGTCCCACATACTTTAATTGCGGAACTCCAAATCATATTATAGAGGAGTGTCCAATGTTAGTGAATTATTTGGGTCCCACACTTGAGCAGGCTAACGCCTTGTATCAAAGACCCATGAATAATCCATAAACTCTTATATACAATCCTGGCTGGAGGAACCATTCTAATCTCTCATGGGGTCAAGGGCAATATCAGGGAGCTCCGAACCCGAATATGCAACCTCCAGCCAATGGTCAATTTCCAAGACCAAATGTGGGTGCTTATCAACACCCAAACGCTTCAAATCATGGAAACAATTAGAATATACCACATGCACAACACCAATCACATCCACAATAGGGGTATAATAATGATCAAGAAAAGCGACTCCAGTCATTTGAGAAGAACGTTGAAAATCTTCTCAAATCTCAATCCAACCTTGACACACATATGTCCAACATTGACATACACATGCAAAATCTCATAAAAGTGTCAACTAATTTTATTCAAAGAACAGATCAACACCTACTCATGAACTCTCAATCTATTAAGAACTTAGAGTAGCAGGTTGGACAATTAGTAAGTCAAATGAGTGAACGTGGCAATGGTACTTTTTTAAGATAACCCTTAACAAACCCTAATGTCAATTCCTCAAACTCCAATCAGTCGCATGTCAACCAAGTTAATGTCATTCACACACTTCGATCTAGCAAGCTGATTGATAATCATGTAGTCATGCCACCTGATTTCACTCCTAGTGCATGACATGCTACACTCCCTGATTCCACAATTCCATCATCACCTCATGATTCATCATTATTATTATCCCAGGATTCACCCACTAACACGACAGAGGAGTCTGACCCTTCTAATTCTGATCCTCCTATCAACCATACTTATAAACCAAAGGCTCCATATCCAAATCGATTAAAGAAAAATTCTTCTTAGATTGAGCACATCCTGGAGTTATTAAGCAAGTTAAGATTAATATTTCTCTTCTTGATGCAATCTAACAAGCACCTACTTATGCAAAATTCTTAAAGGATTTATGGATAAATAATGACATGTAAGTTTTAAAACCCATAATGAACATATTAATCAAACATTATTGCTGCGATCAATCTGAAGTTTCAAGAGGGCGAGATTATCATGTCAGTTATACTAACAATGTTAATAATTTTTTCTTGCAAAATAATAAAGTGATATGCTTTCTAACTCTCTAGAAGATAACAAATAAGATTTCTTTTTCTTTTCTTTTTTTTCTTTTCTTTTTTTCTTTTTTTTTTTTGTCTTGGACAATAAAGAAAGAAAAGATGGACAATCTTTCTATATAGTAATAAATTGATCAATTCTTGGACAATAAAGAAAAAAAAGAAGATGGACAATCTTTTTAGATAGTAATAAACTAATCAATTCTTGGACATTAAAGAAAGAAAAGATGGACAATCTTCTTTGATAGTAATAAACTGATCAATTCTTGAAGTTACTGTGGTATCTAACTAAATACAGCACTCCAACCCCCTATGATTATGTGCATGGATGTACTAACAAAAAACCCTATGATTATGTGCGCAAGTGTACGAGCAAAAAGAAAATACATGGACCTATAATATAAGAATTAAATATTAAGTGGCAAACACACATTAACTATGATATCCATTGCATGTATCTTGCTCAATTGTATACTTGGTGCTTATCTTTTACAAAACAGAGAAACCAACTCTGCCTGAAAAAGCCCCGGAGGCAAGGTTAGTCCTAAGTTAAACTGGCAGATCTGTCAGGGTACGAACCTAGAGTTTCATAAAAGAGAAGTACCCTAAAGCTTCTTCACTAACTTCAAGTATGGTTTAAATCAATATTGAAATAACGCATTATGAAACTCGTTATGTTGCGTTATAAAACCTAACAAAACTTCAGCATTGCGTAACTACTGAAAATAATTCAGTGCAGCTTAACAGTACGTTTTTTCTGTTATTACGTTATATTATGTAACATTAAGTTAAATTATGTTAT
This sequence comes from Dracaena cambodiana, assembly GCA_036321105.1. Classification (NCBI taxonomy): domain Eukaryota; kingdom Viridiplantae; phylum Streptophyta; class Magnoliopsida; order Asparagales; family Asparagaceae; genus Dracaena; species Dracaena cambodiana. The sequence goes on from JAYEPQ010000004.1 coordinate 39,877,162, forward strand.
TTACAATTATTGTTGATTATTAGCGAATTACTTAAATTTTCTTACTTGATTAGTTGTTTGTTTGTTTGATTACTTGTGGAATTGATAACTTACTAATTTGCGATTGTTTCCTTATTCGTTTTTTGTAATTCCTCTTCGGTTGTTAAAATATTTTACTTATTGATTCTATTGAATTTTTAACTGAATTAAAATCAATAATTACAAATAAAGTACATTGGATATTAGAAAATATAAATTATAACAATGCTAATAACTGAATTGAAATAAAAATATAGAATCTTATTTTCTTATTTAAATAATGACTAGAATTACAGCTGCAGATTTAATATAATTTATAAAGATAAATATGAAAATTATTATAAAACTTAATAAAAATTAGAATAGATTATGTAATACAAAATAGTTGTATATTTTTTTTAGAAATTTTAAATTTATTTTTTAATTTATAAAAATTATTTTTTATAGTTTTATATTTTTTTTATTAAATAAATAGAAAATTGCATAAACTATCTTATGCGTTACACTATATGCGACATAACAAAACAGAGGCAAAACGTTACGTTACCATTATCGCTATTTTAAACATTATTTTAAACCTCCATAATGAACACATATTATTATCAATGAATCTAGAAGTGCATTTCCTGTACATTTGCCATATCTCCACGCGTATATAGTACTGTGTCCATGCCCCGTATATTTGGAACATTCCATAGTTTTTGGAGTGGACATTCCCACCCGGAAGAGTTTAACTGCAAAAGTAACTCTAAAAAGGTAATAATTAAGTTTTAACTATCGGGAAAAATCTATTAATTAGTAATTATTATTATTATTTATCCAGACCCTTTTAACCCCGCCTACGCGCGAAGGGCAAAATAACAAGGCACCTACCGTTCCTCGCTATCTCACGTTCGCAATGTACCTCCAATACAAAAAACCCCGACTGTAACAAAACAAAAATTATATGGCGATCGCCATCACGAACTCCAGCGAAGATCAAACCCTAGAAAAATCCCAATACCAATCCCAATGGATTCCTCTTCCTCCTCCCCGTCGGAGCCGAATTTCCACGATTTTCTCGCACGGATGCGTAACCCAACTTCCGCCGATCTCGTCCGATCGATCAAGAGGTCCTCTCTCGATTCAATTTCGATTCTTTTTGCAGTTTTCGTTTCTTTGTAGAGCTTGAATTCTGCTCGAAGATGCCGTTTGTGGTGTTCCTTTGATGATTTGCTAGGGTTTTATTGTACAATTAGCTTGTGATCGGGCGCTTGGGATTGATTGCACTGAGATCATTTTGTTGATGTTGATTTCTAGGGTTTTTTTTTTTTTTTTTTTGTCTTTGTAGCTTCAGTGGTTTCAATTCGTATTTTGAATTTTGATGTGATTAGGTTTTTAGTCGGCCTTTAGCGTTTTGGTTAGATAGATTCCTCTAGACCTTAGGGTTTTGTTCTCAATTTTGGACAGCAGATATAATTGACCTTTTGGGGTGTTTATCTTAGTTTTTTGAATGTGAAGGAATTGGAGATTCATCAGATGAGTCAATTTTGGCCCTTTTTTCTCTTTATATATGATCGGGGAGATTTTGATAAGACTTATTATTTTTTTTAGCTTGAATTGGGTCTGATTAGCAAAAGTTATCTTCTTTGTAATCCTTTGATGAAGTTTGTTTCTTTGTGGTGGACGTAATTTGGTTCAGAATCAGATAATTGGTTGGCTGACTTTTGATATGTGTATAATGTCTTAGGATTTATAAATATGTTCTTTGTAAATTAATTGGGATTAATGATTTAAAAAAAAAAAAGAAGAAATTTTTACTGTTTATTCTTTGTTGTTTGAATAACTAATATCGATCTTCCTTTCCCATGATTATAGGAGAAGTGCATAACTTTTCTAGAGCTTTAGCAAGGGTTTAAATTTATATTGCAATTGGATTTTATAATCTTCTGCTGATTGTATGCTCTTACATGGAAAATTCATTTGAATAATTTTCTGATCTATATAGTGCTTGTTTTAGTGTGCGATTTGCTGTTTACTCTTTTCTGGAAAATAGATTGTTTTTTTTTTTTCAGAGTTCTGTTTTGTTAATGGATGTAGTTAGTTTCTGTTTGTTTATCGTCTCTCTTGCTATTTTTAACTGTCTTACCTTTTCTCATTTATTGTTCTTATTTTCCTGGTGAGTGAAGGAATTATATTGGAAGATGCTAGTATTGGCCATAATATTACTGTGCAGGAATCATAACTCATGATGTTTATTTTTTTTCATAGTTTGATAGTTTAGAAACTATAAAACTCATGTAGTAGTTGATTCAGTTTGTTTAATATGAATTTCTTTCTGTCGTTGACCTTTCTATGGTGTTTTTATCCTCTTGATGCCAAAGGAGTTATAATTGGGAATTTTATTTTTGGCCTTAATAAGATTCTTTAAGTTTGGAAGACCTTCTTGCTTGTTTTTTCTGAGGTAAAAAGTTTATTCCGACATGCTTTAACTTTTTTTTCTGTCTCCTTTTTTTCTTTTTTCCTTTTCTTTTGGGATTGTTGATATTCAGTATAACTCAGTAATTTTAGGCTTTATTGCTTATTCTAATATTTGGCCATAATTTGTTTTGGATATTGGGCATTTTGCTCAGGCTCTTCAACTTTATAGGATTGATAAGAGGGTTCCAAGGTTCTTCGTTTGTTCTAATTTATTAAGTTAGTCCTTGCTTCTTGTATTCTATTGACTTTATTTTCACTTTTGATTACTTATGTAGCTCATTTATATTGTTAGTTTACCTTCCTTTCTTTCTTTTTTTCTTGCCAAGTTTAGAGCTTTATGGTGAAATCTGAATAGCTGACTTGATTGGCATTTGGGTCAGAATGTGTATTTTTTTTCTTCCGAGTCAAAACATTGACTTATATAATTTTTTGGATGCACAGTCCCTATTACATATTACCTTTTAGAAGAATTATTTGCAAATCATCACCTTAACCATTTGTTCTTTTGGGTAATACACTAGTTAGGTGCTGAAAAGCTTGTCTTTTTCCAATATCCCTCTTATTTCATGATTCTTTCGTCTTTCCTTCTTCCTTCTTTTCTATAGTTTATGTCTTCCCTACTTTTAATTGACACGCCTTCCGCATTCATCTTTTGACTCCAGTGAGATTGCAAATTAAAATTCAAGTAAAGTTGGAGTAAAGAATTAGGAACGTTTTCTGATAAGAGTTTATTGTGATTCTCTAGCTACAAAAATCTTAAGAGATTAAAGACTTTTATGATTTACCTGGTTGCTGAGTGGCTGTGGTTGCATGTAAGAGATGACACTTACATGTGATTTTAAAGATCATATGTACCTTTGAATAACTTTTAACTTCAGGAAAAAGTAGAAGGATTATGTGATCTTTATAGTTCTTCTGTGGTTGCTAAGGCATTGTCACTGCTTCTAGAATTGGTACATGGTGTGATTTTAATATTTCAATAGAGCAAGTATGCAAGAGTTTTGTTTGCCAGGTGATTTTCATTAAATCATGCAAGTACTTACGCAAAAACTTTTGGAATCGAATCACCAAGCCCCTCACCCACGGAAAGACACAAGAGTTTCTATCTTAAATGAAAGACTTATGCCTATTGAGCTATCCAGTTTTCTTGCAACAATTACTTCAATACTCATGATTTTTGTAGTTTTCTTATACTGTCGGATCTCAATGTTTATATAGCTTGATGGACTGATAGCATTCCTGGTTTGATTGAACACTGATTCCTGATTATTTAAACAAATACTTATAACTCTTTTTTAAAGCTTCTTGGTATTCTGATTTGAGCAAAGCTTCTCAGTTTCTGATTCGAGCATGAATACGAGTATAACTGAAGGGTTATTTTGCAGCTTCATTGTTTCTTTTTCATTTCATTCCACCGATGCTGAAAATGACAGCAGGAAGCTACAGGACTTTCTTATGAGAATGAAGACTGATATAATGGAACATCCACTGTGGATTCACTGCACTGATGAAGAAATAGATAGTGCTGTTGAGGTAATACCTGCTGACATTCAAGTGAATCACTTTTCAATTACTGTTGCTTGTAGTCTTTTTGGTGGAGTTGGCATAAATCATTTGTGTAGAACAGTAATTCTCTATGAGATATTCAATATTGCATCTTTAACTTTTGCTGTGTGTGATTTGTACCTCTTACAGCTTCTAGTTTGGCTGTAGCTTGCAAATTGCTTATTCTTTATAAGCATCAACTGTGGCTGCTAGCTGCCTTCCCCCCTACTCTCCCCCTTCTTTTTCCAATTAAACAAAAGGACGAGCCCCCAGCAAGACTGGTTCATAATTTACCAATATGCTGCCGACGCTGCCACCTCATCGTATGCAAAACTTTCTGTATCCACCTTAGTATAGAACAGTATAGAATGACTTTACATGTAGACATGCCTTTTCTTTTTAAAGGACATCTTTGTGAAGTTGTCAAATCTTTTTGATGCCAAATCTATTTTGAGGCATATGTTGCACGATTGTTGTGCATGCGCCAACTTTTCTATTTTCTATGGAATTCATGTGAAGGTGTCATGGTCCCAAAAGACTGGTTATTTGGCATCAGTATTATCATTTTTATCTCAAATATCAATGGTATTATGCAAATTGGTGGAAAACATCTCTAAAATTTCTTATTATTTTGAGAATCCATGGAATTCATGTGAAGGCACCGTAGTTCCAAAAGATGGGTTATTTGACATCAATATTATTATTTATCCCAAAACTCAATGGTATTATGCAGATTGGTGGAAAACAGCTCAAAACTTCTTATTACTTAAAGAAACTGTGATTACCCAACCTTGCATTTTTCCATCTCATACTTCATCATTCCATTGATTGATTCACCAAATTGTTAAGTATTGTTTTAAGTTTATCTAGGCCATTACTTTTCTGCTACAGATATTCTCTTCTAATAAGGATGCAATTGTTATATACAAATGATAGGTCTTTATACTATAAGATAAGCACCATAACATTCTAGTCTAATAATATGTTGTGTCTACTGTAGCTTAAGCAATTTACAATAAACTGTTGTCTAAGAGTTTTAAATGTTTTTAATTTGAAACAAAATTCAATCTCTTTCAGCTCATTCTGAGAAAGTAAAGGACTACCATTAAAAGTCTTAGGAGGGGCAGTATAGCTACAAAATTTACCAAATTTGTACTTAAAAATTGGTGATAGAGACCAGTACTTGCAGTTTGCAACAAATTAGTCTTGGTCATGTCCAGTATTATTATTCAATCATTAAATACAAGTTGATGAAGTTTTCCCCTGGTAGCAGGAGCATTAAGTTGAATAAATATTGACCTGTTGCTTGAATTATGTTCTGATGCAAAAGCATGTACCATGACAATGAGAAGTTTGCAAGAAGAAAGAAGAGACAGTGAGTGGAGGGAGCACTGGTTCCCAGTTGTTTTCTCTTGAAGTGAGAGTAGAATAGTAAATTTCGTATGTAATCAATGTGAATGTGAGGCTAAAGATCATATTCAAGCAGCTTGCGTCTCTGGAATTAAATCTCAAAATTAAGTTTATCAAGATCTGTTGGCGGCACATGTTTCATATCTGCCAATATGAATCACCAGTCCCATTTTATCAAGCATTTGCAAATAACTAAATGTCAGTATGAAGAAATTTTTAATTAAAGGTTTGTTGTTGTAAGTTGGTCGGAGCCAGGAGCCCAGACTAATTGTTTCCAACCTCATGCAAGATGAGCCTTGAACCTATGTCTTCCCCACACCCACCACCTCTGTTTTGTGGACCATATCTTTTGAATTGGTGTTTGAGAAGAAAAATGTTCTATCAAACCATCAGATAAGATTGTTGTTTGGGCCTATAGACCCAAACAGCCTATCCTCCAGTTTAGAACATCCTGACAAATTTATTTTTGGTCTAGGTCTTTAGAAGCTGGGTCATGTACCAAACTTGCTGCAGGTTAGGTTCTCTTGATGGGTCATAGTGTCTATTAATTCAATATAGTCTTGCAACTTCTACCTGAGTGCCTGACATTAGTTTTGCTTATTACTATGTTGGCTTGTTTGTTCTTAAGTGTGAATTGTAGACATTGGTTGTAGATATTGGTTCTTAAGTGTGAGTTGTAGACATTGGTTCTTAAGATGAGCCTTGAACCTGTGTCTTCCCCACATCTACCACCCATGTTTTGTGGATCATATCTTTTGAGTTGGGGTTTGAGAAGAAAAATGTTCTGTCCATAGGATCTGGGTTTGGGTCCGCCATCAAGTAAGATTGTTGTTTGGGTTTAGATCCAGTCAGCTTATCCTCCAGTTTAGAACATATCCGAACAAATTTATTTTTGGTCTGGGTCTTTAGAATCTGGGTCATGTACCAAACTTGCTCCAGGTTAGGTTCTCTTAATGGGTCACAGTAGTGTCTATGAATCTGTATAGTCTTGCAACTTCTACCTGAGTGCATGACATTAGTTTTGCCTATTATTAAGTTGGCTTGTTTGTTCGTAAGTGTGAGTTATAGACATTGGTTGTAAACTGCACTTTCCACTCCTGTTTCTTTCTTTTTAGAGCTTGAATTATTTTATACCGTAGTCTGTGAATTCTTTTATTGTTTTGTGCTTGCATGCTTGGTGTCTTTGGAAGGTCCTTTTTCATGGATAAAAACTATGCTGAGTTGAAATGTAAAGCTCATGGATAAAAACTTTACTGAATTGAAATATTGGTTTTACAATGTAGGGTCTGGAGAAGTATGTCATGACAAAATTGTTCAACCGAACATTTGCTTCATGTCCTGAGGATGTCAACACAGATTTGGAGATTTCTGAGAAAATTTGCTTACTTCAGCACTTCATAACGCCGGATCACTTGGATGTGCCTAAAGTTCTTCAGAATGAAGCATCTTTGCTGGTATGTTTGACAAGATGCCTTTTTCATTCGACTGTGTGCTTATAATTCCTGCTTAGTAACTTATAAGACCAGTGAGTACATCTTTATTTTTCTTTGTATATATTGTCACATTTGTGTGATAAAAAGGTTAATTGCTGTTTGTGTGAGTGTGCTACCTCTTTTAAATTTTGTTAGAAATGTTTTGATATGTAAAGCACTTTATAATGGAAAGTCACGAGGTAAGCTTATTCTACAAGGATACTTACTAAATATCATACCCTGTACATATGTATGTGTAGAATCCCTTTCAGCTATAGTTTACTGGCCAAATGGTAAGCAAATTGTAGATTTAGTTTATGCTGAAATGTGAAACAATAATATAGTAACCATTATTATACTGCCTTCATAGGTATATCTTTCCTCATGTCAATTATTTTATAGTATTATGTTATCTTTAATGCGTGCATATTTTGAGTCATATTGTTGTTTCATGCCTGGTGGTCAAGTGTTATTAATAAATTCAGTGTACAATTTGTAGCACACTGCCCTGTTTTTTCTGGAATTGTAATTGTAAGTTTTTTCACATATCCTTTGTATGTAGGCTCCTTCATCATCATTAAAACCTCTCTCCATCAATATGATGTTGACCCTTGAGCAAGACTAAAATTAAAGTAAAAGACAAAAATTATCACTTCTGGCATGTTTTTTTTCATTCTTCTGAAGTGGAATCAATACTGTATTTGAAATACATGATTTCACAGGAAACTAAAAGCTAGAAAATGCTGGTAAAAATTAGCATGTTTATGTTCATGCGTCTAAGGTAGGATTGTTACTTTTTAATTGAGATACATGATTTCACAGTGTTTACAAAATATAACCAGTCCAGGCCCAAGGCGGGAGCCCAAAAGACCCAGGCACAGTAGTCTATAAGTCCCAAAGGAGGTGCCCAACAATAGAGAATCCAAGTACCGAGTTCGAGAACCTTCTTGGAAGGAAACATCTTGGTTACCCTTCAAACTTTGTAAGGAAAATCTCAGAAAGAAATATTCAGTTATATGCAAACTCTCATATGAAAACTTATCATATGGAATGCCACCAGATGGAAAGTTGCTAGATAGAAAATGGTTGTGCCATCTCCTTAAAGTCATTAGAGGTTAAATCTCTATCTTCAATCAATCAACACTATATTATAATCCTTACCGAATAAGAAAACTGAATTCTCTAATGATAAGAAAACTCATCTTCAAGGCAACTGAATCAACAAGGAGGAAATCTATTTCTTATGATTCATGTTCATAACTGACTGTCAATAACTATATACAAATAACTTCCAAAACAGTTTTTCTTTTCCAAGACTCTAGATCTGATTCATATTTTCTACAATTGACTTTTATCACATCATTTGTATTTCAGAGCTTATAATTTCGAGAGACATAAGAGAGGAGAGAGCTTCGAGAAAATTGTAATCAACTTATTAAATGAGAAAGCAAGTCAAAACATCAGCTTTTCTCTCGAGATGTAGACTCGAGATTCATCTCAACTGAACCCCATAAACTATTGTGAAATCGTTCATTGTGATTTTCATTTCTAGATTCAGCATCTTGGCAATTTGCTTTAAACATACCAACTTTGTTCTAGTTCACCTCGAGTCCAATCTCCATCTCTCGAGTTCAATCTCCATTTGGTGATTAAATTGGCTCACAAACCTAATCAACTAAGTTTGGCATCAACATACAAGAAACAAGATTGTCAGGGACAAAACATTAGGGATAGATATGCACGATTAGTCAACATTTATGGATACACACAGTGGAAAAATTTGCATGGCAAACAATCATAGGAACTTGAAATATTGAAAAGATAAAAAGCAAACAAGAAACAAATATATTATGGTTTCACCAGCTAAGATGACCAATTTTACATCCATAGGCAAAGGAGGAATCCACTAAATCTTGAACGGGTACAAAATTGAGAAATTCTCACCAAAACTCGAAATTCCAAATTACGTCCTTAACTCATTAGAAAATAGAGAAGCAAAACCCTAAATTGGTGAATAAAAACCTTCTCTCTAACTCTATATGATTGCCTTACATATGAGGGATATATATAGGGCTCCAATCCCAACCCTAGTAGGTTAGCATCATCATTTATTGGTTAGGACAAATCCAACTAGGGCTCATTGTGATGAGATCTGAATTATGAAACAATTGGAATTGGACTACGAGTCAAACTCTCCATAATTGTTTTTACATTGGTCGCTTCCGAGATCCCATATCTTTCTCTCTGGGATTTAGCTGTGAAGTGTATCTTGTATCTGTCAATTTCCAGTTCCTATGTTTTTCTCTCTAGATAACATAGTGAAATATGAATTAAACTTAAAGATATGTTCCAGTAGATGGCACCTCAAATGTAAGGCAGTTGACTCATATAGATTGATATCTTTGTTCACTTTGATCCTAATTTGAGCATAACAAGCTTGGACCTGCCTATTACAGACAATTCTTAATTTAGTGCTTTGGAATTTACTCAGCTATTATGCCAGATAAAAAATTGTGCATTAAGAATACATAAGCTTAAGCAGTCAAATCTAGGAGTCGATGCGATCTAAAGAAGATTTGTGGAGTGTGAATACGTTGATAATTGCAGCTGGCTAGGCTGTTTGGGATCACTTTGAATCTTTAATGTCTCCTTAAGAAACGTGATCCGGATCCCTATCGTGATGCAACAAACAAATAGATCTAACACATGACATTATATTCCTTTGGTTGGAACTCTATTTGTTGTAAGAAGAACCTTATAATATTTAAGCGTTGATTGTAAAAGAGAAAACTAGTCGTGCAAGCCAGGCAGTCTTTCCAGGCTTAAGATTAACTTATTATTTTAAGACGTTATCCCTGGTTAGATTAACCTAAGCCTGTATTGTTGATGCCTAATTTATCTCCCATCCCTACTGTTGTTTGACCTGCTTTGCCAGATTTTGCCATGACCCTTGAATAAAAGTAAGAGGAAAGCTGCTAAAACATCATATTATTTGCAGGCTTCTATGGCGAAAGATATTTTTGAAGATTCGTATGTTATAAAAAATTTCAACTGCTATATGCAGTTTGTACCACTGAGGCCTGGCTAAAGACTTTGTTCCAGAAAAATACATGTGGTCTGTGGGAAGTGAAATCACCCACGATCATAAAATTTCAAGTTGTACAGCATGACAACTGATGAGCTGTGTTGATTTTATTTATACAGCATGGACAATACAGATATATTACAGCAACAAAAATCCAAGATTGCTTATAGAAGTCATAGTCTTTCTCTACGTTACTTTTCTCCATTATCGACTGTAAATAACCATTGGTCACCTTTCCAGTTTGCAGCAAAAGAACTACAGAAAATCAATGCTTTTAGAGCCCCTCGTGAGAAGCTTAACTGCATTATGAATTGTTGCCGTGTTATCAATAATTTACTACTCAATGCATCATTGTCAACAAATCGCATGCTAGCCGGTGCCGATGATTTTCTTCCAATCCTAATTTATGTTACCATCAGGGTAAGCTGATCTTAGTTGCAAACGTTTGCAGTTATTATTTATAATTTCATATTTTTCGGATGTTAGTACATTTGTTGTTGTAAGCTTTTTAGTTTTATGTTATGATACACTGATATTGAAGTTAAATGATTTTATTAACACTGTTCATAATTTTTTTCAAACATTACGTGAGCTGTATATAAAAGAAATTAGTCCCTTATTCAAGCTATTACAATTATCTTAAAAATACACTTGCATCTCGCACATGCTTAATATCTAGCTCCTTTAATAGTTATGAATTGTATAAGCTTTGAACTGGAATCAAGAAGTTTAATAGATGGACTATGGAATTACCTTTTGACAGTAATAGCTACTTTATGCAGAATTTTATCAGTGTAAAGTGTTCTTCACTAGTTCAATATGAGTTTAAAATTCATTTTTTGTTGGAGTCAAGTGCACATGATGTCCGTCTTTTAGAGTTGCACAATGGTGTATGTGGTGGTGCTTGAGAAGGATATTTTTCTGTTTGCCCTGCCAATATTTGTTAGGTTGTTGTCAAGTGGTTTGGACTTTCTTACTTTTGAGAGGTGATAGAGTCAACAGGAAAATCCATATGATCAGTTACTTTGCAAGGACATTTGCGTTATTGCTAACATTTTTTTTAAGGAAAAAAGATATGACTTGTACCCTAATCAAGGGTGAATACTGTATGTTTTTGATCTTTGATTCTTTCCTTTCTCATTAAAACTCATATTTGGCCTCTGGGTCTGCTAAAATGTCACCCTTTTCATATTATGTTCATTGCAAATCTTCCCATTCTTTTAACATCTATCATTTTTTGGAGGTGTATATTCTAAACACTTTGTGCTGCCATTTTTGGCATTCGTCATCATCTTCTTCATGTTTTAGTCTGTGGACAAGTTATATATCTGTATTTTCACCTTGTCCACCATGATCCATGGATAAAGTATCTTATGCATTCATTTCCAAATGAGTATGGACACTCTCATTTAATAATGGATGAGTTATCTTATAGTATTCTGTGCCACATCTTTTGTATCAAGCATAGCAATTCTGTGGGAATTTATTACGTTATTTGGTTCACTTCAGATCGAATATGTCTTTTCGTATTTCAAGAGGTCTTTAATGTACTTGGCATACATTTAAGTTGTGTCTCAAACATACCTCAAGGCTTTAGTGGCGGTACAAAGATCGTGCTTTATCTGCCAAGGGAGATAATAGTTTTTTTTTCCCCCTTTTTTGCTATCGAGGCAGATAATAGTTTGTTGCAGGTTTTGTAGCCAGTTTGTAACTGCATTCTACCACATTAAGCAATACTTAAAAGAAAACTGACTACCCTAGTTAATAATAATGATGAAGTTCTAGCTTTGCTCTTGATAGAAAAAACTGTGATGATTTTTTTTTCATAACAAATTGTGATAAATTGATTCATTAGTTTTTCCGAACATGATTTAGGAAGAGCATGTTGTTGTTGTTTGGTTCTTATAGCCTACCCCAAATACTTGGGTTAAAAGGCTTAGTTGTTGTTGTCTGATGTGCCACATGGAAATAGCATTCTAATTGTGGTAGATTTTGGGATCAATCAACATCCCTCATTCTTGCTATACTTCTAGTGCAGGGATGAACTCAACTTGAAGTTTATTAGAGATTATGACCTTAACTTGAAGTTATTTGAAAATGATAATTGTGCTCTTTGTTATTTGATTTTCACTCTCTGTGGGGTTACTCGATAAAATTCTTTCTAGAAAGCTAATTATAGTACTAAATTACTAATACAGGCCAATCCTCCACAACTGCATTCAAACCTCAACTTTATTCAGCGTTTTAGATGGAATCAAAAGCTCGTATCAGAAATGGACTATTACCTAACGAATCTTATATCTGTAAAATCCTTTATAGAAAATATTGATGCCAGATCCTTATCCATGGATGATGGCGAATTCAAGAAAAATATGCAAGCTGCAAGATTAGCCATGAAAGGAACTGTGGAGAATAATAGTAGTGGGCTTGAGTCTTCTGCAGGCATGGTCCCAACTATGAGGAGGAGAGGCAAGGAGATCCATTTCGAAGGTCAGTTTGCCTTCAAATATTTTAAAATATTGTATGTTCTGTATCTTATCTTCATAATTTGCTAATGCCTTTTGTTCCTATAAGAGTTCTACTCAAACATGATCTCCATAATCATCCTCTATCATACTTGTCTGGCTATGTTGGCACTTTGTTATAGTTGTCTGTTGCATGTTCTATTTGCCCAAGTTACATAAGTTGTTGAAATAACAGTTTCTGAATGAATGATATGGAATTCTCACCCTATCCTCATAGGAAGAGGTCCCTTGAGACATGACTGACACTACCTTTGTTCAATTTGTTCTGGTTCTTTTTTTTTTTCTTAAAAAAAAAAAATATCTTTTTTCTGCTAAACCCGTTGTTAAGGTTGTTGCCAATGACAATGACCTTTATATCAAGCATCTGGGTTTGGATTTTCATATGAAATCATGAAGCCAAGAATGTTACTGTCAAATTTCTTTTACACACCAGATTTAAGTTTACTGCCCTACTTAAGCCAAGCCTGTAAATATCCCTTGCACTTCTAGGGATTAACGTTCAAATTGGGTGGACTTGATCACTTTGTGAATATTTCCTTTATACAATTACAGACTCAGTATGTTTCCTGTCAGTTATATATGTCCATTTATTGACACGTTTTAAATGTTTGTGTGCCAACACTGGCTGAGCATAATATCTGCTTGTCATCCCTGGTAGTGCATCAGAATATGTCGGTCATTTTTATTATATGGATGATTATCCCTTTTCTCATGTGAAAATTGCAGGCAACAATTACCCCTTCATGGATAAAGAAGCTGAAGACTTGACCCCACCTGATGTACAAAACCTACTTGGTTTATATAAGCAAGTAGTAACTAGATACACAATGCTATCTAAAGCTCTCAATCAGCTTAATCTGACTGAAGACCAGTTGCTATATCCTTTCAAGAGAAAATCCTCAAGTGCTCCTCTAAACTTTGCAGAAAGTGAAAATCGAAAAGGATCAGATTCTTAGATTCAGGTGCTTGCTACTGATGGCTGTACTTGTCCACAATGATTTCCAACTTGTTGCTTTTAGTTTTTCAGAAAAACATTTGGTTTGGTTTTTCTGGCAGATTTAATCCGGCAGATTTCCAGGTTGAAAAAGTGCATTGGACAGCCTGAATAAAGGTCAGTTACTTGTGGATTTTAATTGTTAAGTTATCCGGTGAAATTGTTACAATTCTTAGCAACCAAGTTATAACATATTTCTTTTAGATATTTGGGAGATGAAAAACACCGACACCTGATGAAAGCAAAACATTAAAATATTTTGCACTCGGAAAATTGTTCAAAGACGGCCATACAACAAAGAAGATAAGCAGCAGGCCAGGGCTGAATCCACAGCCTCATATTATCCTACTCTCTACCCTTTATGTACACATCACAAGATTCTATATTCAAATGTTCAAGTTACCCCACGGTTGTCAGCCTGCCATAGTTCCCATCAACAATGGAAGAGGGTGCAACTTCATCTTTGCACCGCCCAGTTGTGGTATTATCTTTAAATTTGTCATTCCCACTGTTATTGACTTTCCCTCCAGCACGGGTTTTGAACTTGTTAAAGTGCGAGCACTTTCTACATATAAATTTTACAGGTACTTTATCCAAGTCACTGATCCCAGCACACCTGGTATGCTGCCACACCCCACAGGAATCACAGGCCAACATCCTCTCACCATCGTCATCCTTAGCACCACATGCACAGTCCACTATCCAATTCTCTAAACCCCTTTCCATCCTGTACTGCCCAAGTCTGGTCTCATCCCCAACGCATCTACCTCTGACCTTGATACTTCCATTACCACCAAGCAAGATCCTGACATTAGCAGGGTCATCAACATCTTCATAGTCAACAAGTTGCTCAGCTTGAAACTTTTGGAAGATCAGGTATGTCTCCTGGAAAGCTTTCATTGCCTGAAGCTTAAGGTCAGCAACAGTAGCAGTTACTGGCAGGACAAGGAGCTCTGGTGGTGGGGCTGTGTAGTCCTTTGGCTGGCTCACTAATTCAACATGGCACCAGATGGAGAGCATGAATGGATTTGAAGACATTATCCTTGAGGTGGTATCATCATAGCACTTGACAAACTGCTTGCAGTCCAGTAGCTTTGCTGCTGAGCTACATGCAGCTCTCTGCATGCTATTAGGTTTATAAGCATGCATGGTAGCTGGGTTGAGGAGTGCATCGTACAGGAATTTGAGGTCACACAATATTTGGTCTGCTGATGGTCTGATAGGATTTTTTATTGGCGATGGTGGATTGGAACCAGATTCAAGCCTGTAATGGTATAAATATTCATTATTTGATTCTTCCTTGGAAAACAAACAACCAAAGGAAGTAGGGATGCCAAAAAGTTTACCTATATTCTATAGCACTGTTTTCAGGATTGCATCGGACAGCAACATGCATACCATCAGCACTGACTTTACCACCTAGACCCTTCAGGCAGTAATCAAGGAGCTCTGGCGATGCCACTGATCGGCATGTTGCCCCTCTGAGTGCATGCCAAGTCACCCACCGACTACCACCAACAGCACGAAGAACTCTCAGCATAGATTCTTCAGCTCTTTCAACATCATCTTTGGCCCACACACATAGTATTCCTGAGGAGGAATCTTTTTGAAGCTTCTTTCTTAAGTTAGTTCTGGATTGTGGCTGCTCATGAGACTCGTGAAACAGACAGGTGATGTAACAGAAGAGATCCCTCACTGTCTCAAGCTTCCGCTCAGCTAGGGACCAGTACAGTGATATTGTATTCTGCAAAGAGGCCCGAGGTGACCGAGAATGGGAGAAGAAAAATGACAAGGGCATGCTGGATAAAGTGTCAACGGCTTCTTGGTAGGCTTGTGCAGTAAGAGCATAGCTGCCAGAGCCAAATTTGTAGCCCCAGTCTCCATACCAGGGATGGCCAGCAGTTACTGCATGAAGAAGACGATACTCCATCCCATGTTTCTTTGATATGTCCATAACTGTGACCTTCCTGCAATTGTATATTGAGAAATTCAGTGCACAGCTTACATTGCACAAGGCACGTATAGGTTTTATCTCGTATAGTAAAATAGAAAAAGGGGAACTACATTTATCAAGTCACAAATTAGTTATAAAGTGATTAACCAGGTGCTTTGTCATGCACCATGTAACTGATAATTCCTAAAGATAAGATGACATCATGAACAAAACTTATTATCACTGCATATGATTGGAGGAGAACTTTAATTTCATATGTATTAAAAAACCTCTGTTCTCTTTGGTTTTTCTATCACAAGAGCTGTTGCTGTAGACTTAAACCTGGAGCATCCAACACAGGCTGACATCTTCGAGTCTTTTGTTATCCAACAAACAAACCTGAGGTCTAACTCTGGATCTCTTACACGACTCCCATAAAAAAATGTTAAAATTTAACAAATTATACAGATTCCATTTCCATTCAGGAAGGCTGTTAACAAATCTCTTGGTTCATCTATGTGGCACATAAATTTCTCTTATTAACCCATGTCATGGCCTATTATGAAGATATACATTCTGGGTACATTCATTAAAAAAAGAAACAAACAAATTACAGCATATGAGCATGTCCGGCCCGTGTCTGTGGTGCTGTGTAACTCATTCTACAGTTGTAGTATGAGCGAGATCATGTATCTAAATTATAAGTTAATAATAAAGTCAAATAAGCAAATTTGATAACTCGTATCCTGTGCAGTGGAATGAATAATGATTATTCATGAAGAAAGAAAAGAGAGAACTAACAAGAAATGAACTAACAAGAAATAAACCTACTCCATGATTTTCAGTGAAGTCCACATCAAGGACTCAATATATAACCTGATCCAAGAAATCAGCATCAATTGCCATTTTAACTATCAATTAATAAATGCAAGAGTTTTGGGCATACAGAAGAAATATTGACTTTTCTAGCCTTCATCTTGAATTTTTCTCTCATAGAGAAATTACCATGTTCTTCAAAAGCGGCACAAAAATGGGCAGCTACAGATGATTGTTCAATACTTCAAACATCTAAGACTGTTCTTATGTTGTTAAACTCAAAAAACATGACTGTCCTCAAATTATCCAACTTCTAACTTGCAACAAACTGATTATTTCCCTTGATATTACATGTCAAGGTGGGATGGAGAACATCAAGGTGGGATGGAGAACATTGCACCAGATGCTTTTGAAAATGGAAACACAATGCATATTAGCAGAACAACTTTCTACAAACAACAATTATGCCCCATAGTATCAAGTTTTGTTACAAGGGGTGACAAAAGACAAGCATGCTTCTGTTGATTCAATTTAATAAATAAATCAACAAAAGAAAATGACAAAACATAGTTCATACCTGACACGAAGCATTTTACACAAGCGATCCCAGAAACCCATAATATCACATCCTGTCAGATACTTTGATCCGCCTTCTCGACCATTAACTCTAAGAAGGTGGCCATAACCATTAGCATGCACTACTCCATGCAACAAATGTGAAGAGTCTTCCAACTGACGATATGCCCCATCTTCAAAATCTTCAGCAGTCAACTCATACTTGCATGACATGCACCTAGAAAGTAGAACCAGAAACTTATAAGACAAGATATAGCAGTAAACTGTGATTTTTATGATACAAAAAACACGTTCTACAAAAAAAAAAAATTCACAAATAAAAACAGCCCTACTTGGATGAGCTTAATAGAGGTTGCACAAGGAGATAGGACTGCATAACATGAACATAACTCCAGACATAACTTGGAAGGTCCAAGCTGATGTACTCTGAACCTGATGTAAATAAATCCCTAGAAAAGCTATTAAATACATTTGCAACAAAATACTGTACACAGTTCCCACAAAAATATACCTTCTGCAGTGATATCAAATCACATTATCATTCGCAGTATGTAATGTATGGCTAACATGCCTAGCCACTAACAATGTCCTGGGAACAGCTCTGCTTCCTTCCAGCTCACATTATACAAATTATAAACTGTAAGGCACCAACAAGCTACTTGAATCAAAATAGTGCTGAACTGGATCTCCTTAGATACAAAGTTATTAGAAAGAAACTATAGGTGTCCACTAAATGTGGGAATGCATTGTCCCATCAAAATTATCTCTATTTAGCTCCAAAAATATTAGCTTGAAAAAAAGCTACAAAAGTGTCATAAAACTGCAACTAGAACCAAGGTAACAAAGCAAGATTAAGATCTGCATAAAATGTTTTGGGGAAATATTTTTTGCCAGGCAGTTCAAGTCTTTCAAAAAGCCTTCCTGCACCCACCACATGTCTATCAGGAGTCAAAACTACACATGTAGTTGCTAATTCCACGTAATAAGTAATCCAAAAAGGGACCGCCTTCTAAGAGCTCAGCACGATCAAGGTTCACCACAGAATTTTTTTTAGAAGTATTAAACAGTAACCAATTTTAGATGACAATGGTTCCCAGGAATGGGGACAGGATATAACCAACCTAAAAGAGTTCAAATTTGAGAAGAAAAAACCTATAATAAGAAGTTTACACTAAGAATAAGATGCTCCCACAAAGATGCAAGGAAGCTGTACCTTAAATAAGATGTACATATTCTTTATCTCATGGTTATGAAATTAAAAGGGAAGGAGAAGCTTCATTTCTAAATACCTGCTCAAGCTTTACAGTACTCAGTCAGAAGAAATGAAATATCCATACTGATAGTTCTGAAGTCATTTTCTAGGGCCTCAGAACAATTTGTATTAAAGCAAAACAAGTAAGGCCATTTACTGACATCTAAGCCTGCCCATGGATGTCTAACCAGTCTCAGATATCCCTAAATAAAGGAGGGAAAAACCAGATTACTCGTGATCCCACAAATCGATAAAGGATGGATTCAATTTACAGAATAATTTTTTTAATGTAAATATAACCTGCTGATCCTGTTACATTAAAAAGGGAAAATAGAGAAAAATAATTGAATTTACAGTTTGTTGTATAAACATGAATGAATAAGAATAGCTGCTAACTGGATGATATTAGATATCTACCCAAAAACAGCTTTGAACTCAAAGACTGCTAAAGAAATTGGGAATATTAAACAGCAAGGACGAGGCAGAAGATATTCTTGTTATATATATGGAATGCCATGCATATGCAAACAAACAAAATGTTTAGTATCTTAAAGAAGGTAGCATATAGAAAATATAAGCCTAACATTATAACACAGCCCACATTTTTTTCTTTTTTCTTCATCCTTTTTCTCCCTCCTATCTTCATCCTTTGTTCCTGTTCCTTCTTTCTCCTTTCTAATATTCCTTTTCACTCTCCTTTTCCTTCTCCCATATTTCTTAAATATTTTTTTATTTTATTTTTGCTTTCTTGTATTTTTCTCTCTCTCTTCCATTTACTCATTTGCTAAACTGCAACAAAATTCTGCTGCATGATATCACATACAAACAATTCATCGCCATAAGAATGATTTAAAACATTTCAATAGAGCTTCACATTGTTAGTAGAGGGACTTTGGGTTGTGATAATTGAACAGCTAAGCCGTAAAGAAATCCTCTTAGGTACCATTTATAGGGATGGTAGCGGATGCGACCATGAGTCAATTTTTTTGACCCGCCCTATGCAAAATTTTAAATTAGAAAAATAAATTTTTCATTTTTAATTCAAAATTTTGTATAGAGTGAGCCAAAAATTGACCTATGGATGCGTCCATTACCATCCCTAGGTACCAAGTTGCTATCATGATCAAGACAATCCAAAACTGGCTCCTTAGTATTAGTTCATGAAAAGTGCTTGACTGATTTATGTTGAACCAAGCTTCAAGGAAGAAGCAAACCAGCAAATATTAAATCATATATCAAATGAACACAAGGCAAGAAACCCATGAAGTTCGTATAAAGTTTCCAATTAAGTACCATGATTGCCACCACTACAAGAACCAAAACAGGCCAATAAACTTGTACTGGCTCAAGTATACTTGAAATTTTAGTTCACTCAAATTATACAAGAGTTAACGTCTAAGTTTCTAGTTTCTAAGCACTTCGTAAAAGGCTCCCTTGACAAACTCGTCCAAGCAAATAGTCTGAAAACAACAAAAAAAAAAAACTATACAGAAAGGGCACTTCTCACCGTGAATCCAACATCTGCAGCAAGGATCCACAGCGTGTACACATCTGATGATATCCAGAAAATGGGTTGCTGTTGTTCCTTATAATAAAGTGATACCGTTTCCTGCAAACGGGATGACAGCTCCAACCTATAAAACCAAATAAAATATCAATGTTAGACCACCGGAACTTTAAATTGAAGGATTCGACAAAGGCTTAACAACCAAAACACAATATCAAAGGTTTTGAAGGAGACATTGAACCACATGGTGCCCGTCTCCAAAGAAGCAAACAGAATCCAAGCAAAACATGAATTTGCTAGTATCAAATGAATCATAACACAGAAATGCAATTACATGTTGAATGTAGGCAAGCATTAGTAACTAATGCTTAGACTTCATTAAAGATACTTTCTACTGTGTACAGGAACAACAAGCAGCTGCACTTGCACTTGCAATATCATCAGTCATCAATCACTCAACATGTTGAATGTAGGCAATCATTAGTAACTAATGCTTAGACTTCACTAAAGATACTTTCTACTGTGTACAGGAAGAACAAGCAGCTGCACTTGCACTTGCAATATCATTAGTCATCAATCACTCACTCACTTTCACAAGTATTAATAATGCTAAGCTGAGAGAAAAATGATTGAACTAATTTCCGTTTCGCCAATTTATAAAAATAATTGAGGTTCAATTAACCCAATTTTCTATTTTCCCTTTTTTGAGAAAAAAAGCACTAATTACCTTGAATAATTTATTTACTTCATAACATTTACCAAATTATTTCATTATATTTTATTAAATTATTTCATTACATTTACTAAATTATCTTATCAGAGTTGCATCGAGGTAATGAGCCGCGCAAGTCGCCTGAGATTTATTTTATGAAACTAAAAAACAATTGCTTAGGCAGGCTCCGTATTCCCAGACTATTTACTAAAATACAAAATATTCTATATTCCCAGACTATTTACTAAAATACAAAATATTCTATATTCCCAGACTATTTACTAAAATACAAAATACTCCATTACGTGAACTGCTCAGTAATAAATAATCCATCTAGAAAGTACCAAAAGCAATTTTCTATTTAAAAACGCAGTAACCGGTCTTTGAATTCCCAATTTAAAATGCATTAAATAACTCTAGATTCGAACGGCTCCCCACGTCCGGCCACAGCTAACGGCCAGCTGTCAGGCACAAACCGGGTAAGATCCGGCCAAAATACTTAATTTTTCCTTACATTTCAAACTTTTCCGAAACGAAACAGAAACGCTACCAAAAATTTAACATATCGTGCTATAAAAAAAAACACCGGCTGAAATCGCCGAAACTCACCAACAACTCGGCATTGGTCGCAATACACCGACCTCGATCTAATCACCTCCTCTTCAACCACGTCCATCTCCACGACCCCCTCCGTCCAGATCTCCTCGCCACCCCCCTCGCCGATCCGAAACGCCACCCGCCACGTCGTCATCGCCGACGGCGAGAAGATCAAGGCCGGGGGCGGCGGCGGCATCCTCCCGTGCTTCTCCAGGAATGACCTCACGTTGGATCTGAACGGCCCCTCCGAGATCCCGTCGTCGCCGCCTCCTGGGAAAGTGAGGAAATCGAACAGATCGGCAGTGACCCGCCTCTTAGCCCGCTTCAGCGGCCGACCGTTGACAACCATCGCGTTGTTGGATCCCGCAACCACCGGTAGATCAATAGTTTCCAGAGGGAGATCGAACGAATTATAAGTTAAAAGTTTGTGATTTTGATTTTTTTTTTTTTTTTCCCTCCTTTGGATCAGATCGATCGTTGATCAATAGAAAAGAGGGTAATGGACGAACTAGAGTTGGAAAAGAAACTAGGGTTAGGTTTAGGTTAGCGAGAAAAGAGCGGGAGAATGGCGGAAAAGGGCGGAGACTGGGCCCTAATTTTGGATTCTGGCTCTCTGGCGATTATTATTATTTTTTTAACTTCAATTTTTGGGGATAAATAAAGGCGGTGGACGAGAGACGGGAAGGGTCACTATCAGTAGGGGGCCTAGGGTCCCGTGATTTGGCTTCTACTAACGTGTCGGGTAGCACATTTACCAAAGTACCCCTTAAGCAACCGAATTTCGTGACGGTCAAATGAGCCATTAAGGCATGCAGATTTGAATTCGGGGACAAAATGGGATAGTGTATTTTGCATAAAGATACCGTTTTAATGTGAACTTCTAAATGAGCATAAACTTTGATTTAGTGAGCGCCACTTGACTTCGGGACATAGTGGTGCTCTAAGTCAAGTGGTGTGCCTATTTAGAACTTCCCCGTTTTAATATGTGGGATGTCCCCTAGATGGATTGATTTTGCAACATAATTACACCTTAGCTGTTCATGTAGTGTCAATATATAACAATAATAATCGGACTCGGTTGAGGTGCATGAACAATCGTATACCTGAGTTAAAAGAATCAATAAGAAGATAATTCAGCAGGAAATGGCCTTCATCATAAGACGGGAGATCATAATTTTTCAAATTATTTTTTTGTTGAGTTGGCTGCTCCATATTGGCACTCTTTTGTATGTATGTCTGACTCATAGACATGATTATAACCATAACAATCTACCATAATTATTTAAAATTGAATAATATAGATCAAGATGGTTTAAAATAAAGTTTCATCATATGGTAGAAATATATTTAATGCTAATTTATCTGAAATTGCTTGACGAATTTATTTGTCAACAAGTAAGAAGAGCCCTATCTTTAATAATGATTTACGTGGTTTTAGCTAATAACAGTATGAATAAAAATATTTTAGAGTGAAATAGAAAATAATCTTTTCAAAACAGCATGATTTTGCAAAACAGAAAAGAAAAAAGGTTGCATATACAAACTTTCCTTGTAAATCTTAAACATAAAACATATACAAACTTTCCTTTTAAATCTTAAGCATATAGGATAGTACCCTGCAAGTATTTAATTAGTTCCTTTGATATCTATTTATGTTGTTTTTAATTCTTTAATTAGTAAGGATTTCATTTTGGTCGTTTATGGCTGTGGCTAGGGATGGTAATGTACGTAGTCAATTTTTGGTCCGTCCTATACAAAATTTTGAATTAAAAATATTTTTTTTTCCTAATTCAAAATTTGTATAGAGAAAGCCAAAAATTGGTCCGTAAATGCGTCCATTTACATTCCTAACTGTGGCTAAATTATGATGAAGCCCTCCTCTTTGCTTTTGAATTGAATGGTTGATAGGTGAAGAGATGGAAGAATGAGGATCTTGATCTGGATACTTCTAAGAAAGACAAAACTGCATGCTATTTATTTGCAGTTTCAGTCTTATTGTTAAATACAAATAGCATATACCTCTATGGATTTAGAACGGAAATGCCTCAATTTCATGTGGGTTGATTTATTTTCTATCTGCTTGTGAAACGTGCATTGCACATGTGTGAAACAAAATTGATGCCGTATGCTGCTCCTACAATATTCTTTACTTGAAATATGTCAAGTTCTTATTTTAATCTAAGGAATTTTATCAGTTACATAACAACTTTTGGTAATGATTAATAGTCTTATAAGATATCCACTTAGTATGGACATAAATTCTTTTGACTGTATGTACTATAGACATTCTTATGAATTGAATGTTGAGTCATTATGGATTGCATGTAATTTTCACATGTGATTTCATATTGTCCTGAATCAATTTCCATGAATTGCTAAAAGCTCTATCCATCTTCATACCCGATAATTTCACCATTGTGTAAATATCTTTTGGGTAATACCGTATACCATACAAATTTTCTTCTTCAAAAACTCTCTATATAACAACTCATTCAAGAACAACTAATGAGTTATTATGGAGTTCCAAATGAACTATTTTATAGTAATCATTAAGTACAATACCCAAAAAAACCCAAGTGTAATATTAAGAATTCTCATCTTAATTTGTAGGGGATTCTTCAAATTGATTTGCACAGACACACTGAAAAGATTATATTTTACAAAGGATCTAAATAACAACGAATGAGAATTTTAGATATAATTTGTAATACTCCTAACTAACCATTTTTCTGAGTTAATGCACTTCGTAATGGACACATCAACCCATAGGCCTAGATATTGAGAGTGGTCCACTATGGAATATTTCTTATATTAATCATACCAAACTAGGATTACTAAAAATCGATTAATATTCAGATTGACTTTCAGTAAATTTAACTTGAATTCAAAAACTCCAAATGAGAATTCTAACTTTGAAATCATTATTTTTCTATTTTTTACATTTATAGTGATTTTATCAGAATTATTTGAGAAAGTTCAATACCGGTAAAATGTTAATTACTGATCGGTAAAAATAAAAACTTTGACAATTTTTATCTTGTAATCCATACATATAAAAACTATTCCATAAATGGTGCCATAATTTTCTTTATCTATTCTGTCTCTAATATTTTTTTGGAATTTTTCTGGAAACGTCAAATAATGGAACTAGAATATGAATTAATTTAATTATTTTATTTTCTATCCACCAAATCCGTGATTGCGAGTGAAAAATGTGTTATTCATATATAATTTATGTACTCGTAATCTATTTATGTGCTTTAATAATATAATACTAATGATATATTATGCATTTGTATTAAATCCTTAATTTTAGTTTCCTTCTTTTATGTGATTACTAATAGATGAAATTCCAGCCTAGGTGATTGTAAATACTCCTTGTACATTTTATTTGTGACATATAAAGAGATAGATAGTCAAGATTTCTCTGAGAGATTACTTTTTTTCTTCTCCGTTCTTGAAAAAACTCTATTTTTTGTTGTACAATGAGTGTTTGATTAATAAACGAGTTTTCTTCTTTTATGTGATGATCCCGATAGCTTTCAATAACTAATTCCCTTTTCAATGATGGATGATGAGACAAACATTAAATCTTTGAATTAGTTGGTTTAAATTGCTTTCTAGAATTTTATTGATTTATGATCTTAATTTGAGTTTTGTATCTATCTCGTTGATAAAAATATGATCTTAGACTCTTTGATAATTTATATTTTGAGAGTATAGTTGCTTCTTAGTTTCTGATATGCCATTGACGATTAAAATATGGTGTATATTTAGATTTTGAATAATTATTTCTTCTCATTAATAGTTTATTTTTAGAATCAAACCAAGTATTCATAAAGACAAACTTTGGGACCCAATTTAGAAAAGATTACTTTAGGAATTGCATGCTTAAAAAAATAATCTTCAAACTAAATTTGACCGTATGATCTATTTAGTTAAGATAGACTTTGCATTTAACCAACTAATGAAAAAGTTTTTTGGCGAGTTTTCTCATACTGATATTTTCTCTATTTCTTAAGCTACTCAAATCTCTTCACTTACAACAAACACTCTCTTTTTAACTGTAATCTTTCTTTAAAGTATTTATCAATTTAGATACAAAGCCTTCGAGAAGAATGATTTTGTATTGACTTTTGAGTACTACTTATTGATTTTTTGTGTTTGGGAGTGCACGAATTAGATTGCATCAAGTTTTGGTATCGTTACCAGATATATCTGTACTTATGTTTCACACATTGGTATAGGTTACGGTTAAGTGCCACTTACTTAGGTGATTTAGTTTTTATGACTAGTTGACGAAGGGTATCCAACTGAAGAATTGTTCGATCATGCTAAGATCCATTTTAATTTTAGCTACTTGACTCGACTTAAATCGTGCATTCCCAAGCACAGAAAATCAACAAGTAGTAGTCGAGCAAAAAATCCAAAATCATTCTCTCGAGAATCTTTGTGATTATGTTATGAGAAATATAGGTTACAAAAGCAAAAATTATGAATTAATAGAAAACTAATTAATAAAAATTGATTGATTATAAATTAAACTAGAGAGTTGCATTGGTTAGATGGATTAATGCCCCCCATAAATTAAATCACTAGATGAGTCAATATTTATTTTATTTTAGTTATATAAATCACGTAGTCTCATACAACCGAAAAAATAAATTATTGAAGCACAAAAAAAAAATTTATAATTTTGATAATTGATTGATTTTTCCTCGGTTAATCCTATATGAATTTATGAGATGAATCTAAGCATGAAATATGAATAATAAAAATAATCGTTCAAAGTTTAAGCATACACAATGTTCAAAGAGTCTATGGTATATCAAAAATTAAGCAACGAACATATCATCAAATTATAAATCATCAATGACTCAAAATCATATTTGGCGTCTAACAAAATAATGGGGAATCAAAAACAAAAAATATAAAATATTTAAGCACAATAAAATAAAAACTTATGCCAGTTCCTCATCTAGCATTTGTTATCTCATCCACACGTTACCTCATCCACACCAATGAAGAAAATTTAGCTACTCATACTCTTAATAGTCATTGAATAATCAAAAAGAAAATCTTTCATTAATAACTATGAAAAGTACAAAAAAACTAAACTCTCAAAAACTCTCTCTAAAAATCTCTAAAATTCTCTTTTAACAAAAATAACCATTGCTCCAAATTTTGGAGTATATTGAGTATATATAACCTCTCAAAATCTTAATACAAAAATTTTATTTACAAGGAAACTCTTTTCTATTTAAAATTCTTCCTATTCATGGGTTCTGCAAACTATTTGTCAATAGTGGTCTAACAGCTGCTTCGATAACGGCTCTCAGGTACATTTATAGTATTCAAAATTGGACATTTGTCGCCAACCATTCCATGCGATTGTCGATAGCCAGACTTGACAATTAATTTTCTAGGCTGATAAATACAGATACGATTCTCGTTTGATTTTCTTCCATCTAGAACCTAGTAAAAAGATCATAAAATATTAGAAAAATATTAAACTGGAGAGTTTGATCAATGAAAATAATTTATCATTAATTACTCATATTAATCAACAAAATTGGAATATGAGTGCATAAAATAAATAGAAAATATTACATTTTTCACTCCTAATCACACCCCTGCTTTAAGTTTTACTAGTCCCTAACAAACTAAGTAAGATAATAAATATCCTAAGAATAAAATTTGAAGAAAAAATAAAATTCTAACTCACTTTTGTAGTAATTACAATTGTACTTAGCACATGCAACAAGTTTTTAAACCCCTAAATTATCCTAGTAGACGAAAGAGGTCATTATGTTAAAATATAAAAAGTAGTTATGACCTCTTGATCGCTTTCTACTTTTATAATATGTGCTTTTTAAACGTGAAGTATGTGCATTATTGTGTCTTATCAATCTCCAAAAAGTCACGAAATTACCTTTGTATTTCTTTTACTGTCCTCACTTCTTGTTTTTCCCCATGTAAGTATTAATGATTGGTTTAAATAAATTTTTAATATAAATATTCCAATCATCATTAATATCAAGCAGCATATGGAAATATTGCAAGTTGGGAAGAGTGTACTATAATCAAGTGAATTATAAACTATGAAGTATGGTGATCTTTCTAACTCACGAAGTAACACGAGCTCCTTCGCAAACAAATTCTCAAAGTTTTGCTCATTAGCGAATGATACATTCGCAAAGTGTCAATCATAAATAAAGTCCGTATGTGCTAACTCGCCTAGCAATATGAGCTCGTTTTCGAAAATTTGCTCAAATATAGGTTCAATATCAGGATAAGACATGGATTTAGTGTATACACTGTGAACTATGTTTACCTCAATGAGAAAGCTCATTATCACCTTACTTATGATAGAATCTGATCTCACGAATCGACCAAATTGATCATGGACCTACGCTGGCATATACCAATGGATCCAATGTGGCATAAACAAACGTATGTGGATGAATTTCCTATAACTAATGCAAGAAGCATCAGATGTGGTGTGGTGATGTCAAAAATGGAAGAAAAGTGGTCAAATAAAATATTGTACACCTACAATTTATTATTTTTTAGAACCCAAATCACAGAACAAGAGAAAAATTGGTCAAGAGAAGGGGCTTACCTACCATTGAATGGCGGATCTGGCCGCTATTTGGTGGCAAAACCGGGGGGCTTGCCTCCTTGGCTATTACAGTGACTCCCTTTACTTCTTTGATCCTTTTTAGTTTCATGTTTCCTATACCTGTACTTCAACATCTCTACATATTCAGCACACACTATTAACTCGTAAAATATAAAAAAATAAGAAAACACATTCGATTCTCGACAATAATGCCAAAAACTTGATCTGAATCTATTACTATAAGCATACAATGTAGTTGTAGCACTGTTCAGGTAGTTCCCACATGGATCTAAAATATTTTGTAATCTTACTTATTCTATTATCTTAGCAAGTTAACTAGATGTTCTAGTGTGTGAAGATGAGTATTTATTTAATCTAGAATTAGTCTAGGACGTCGAATCTACTTAATTCACAACCAAACACTTGATTTATTCTCTCCTTTCTATCTTTTTAACATGAACAATCACGATCATATCGAAAAGGAGATATTTTTTAATACAATCTTTATTTAGTCATCTTCAGTATGGCCTATCAAGTATTGTGCAAGAATAAATTGTCAAAGGTGTTGATTTTCGTAAAAATCAAATAACATCAATAAAATTTTTTATAAACAATATTCCAAGAGGTCATTCTAGATTCTATCTAAGTATAGGCTATCAAAAATTAGTTTAAATATAACCCATTAAAACATTAGATCTATGAATTATTTCTTTAATCTAATCACAGAAAAATCATATCTTTATAATTTTTATAGGAAGATGACATATAAAAATCACGCTACAATTTCTACCTTAGTTTTATTTACATCATAGAGCTATAGTAATTAGTTATGCATGCTTTGAATTATAAAGATCATGTTCCTATTTATGCAAAACATATAAAATCTTAAATTCCTACAAAGCAATAAAAATTCTATTCTTGATAGCAAATAAAAATTACCTGCAAATAATTCAGCAATAACCTCTATTAAGGTCTGGTTTGGCGGCCGTCGTTTGATAACTCTCAAGCCCTAATTTTTTTTAATCTCAAAATGTGCATCGCCCTCTATTTTATAAGGGTACGAATAATATATAGATATTTGAACTTTCAAAATTCTAATCCAGTTACGACCATAAAATTATAAACTTATTACAGAGCCCTCAAAAAATTTCAGATATAAACTCTTTAACTTTGCAGCTAAATAACGGTATTGATTGCCAATCAGCGGTGGTCGATTTTCCTTAAAAAATTCCTACTCTGCATATGAATCTGCCTGGAAAGATGATGTGGAAATTCTATTTTTTTTGCCACTAAATGGCAATAAATTGTTACTAAATGGCAGCAAAAATATGACATCTGGCTTAAACCTTTTTGGCACTTGCCCTTCAATTTTTGATCTTCCTATTTTTATGACTGGATTTGAGCTTTATGGCTATGAACTTCTTAATTCAATAGATTTTGTTTTTCACTCTTTCTGGACTCAGTTTTCCTGATCTTCTACTGATTTTATGCCAATCCTTACTGTACTATAGACTTAACTGAATAAGATAACTAAGTATATCTGAGTAGTATTGTTTATATACAAAAATAGACAAGATTAGGGATATAAATATGCAAAATGTGAAATTCATAAGTGGCCAAGATTCTCCAATATGGATTTCACTGGCCCACGATATTTACAGATATACACGAATATTATAAATATTGCAACCAGAAATTAGGTGTATTAACCCAGAAGAATGATATGCCTTTGACACATATTCTTACACTATATCATCCATAGTCAAATAGACAAGTTAAATTAGCCAATAGAAAAACTAAACAAATATTGGAGATAATGGTTAATGCATTTCGCAGAAATTGGTTGTTTTGCCTCATTAATGCTTTATTGGCTTACTGTACTGCATATAAGACACCCCTAAACATATCTCCATATATAATAGTTTATGAAAAAGCTTATCATCTACCCGTGCAGCATGAGCATAAGGCATATGGACAATTAAAATAGTTAATTTAGACTTAAATGTTGCAGGCCCATTAAGAAAATTGCAAATGAATGAATTGGAAAAATTAAGACGTGATGCGTATAAAAATCCACGCATTTTTAAAGAAAAGATGAAAAATATAGCATGATCGACACATTTCATGCTATATTTTTCGTCCAACTGATAAAGTGCTTTTTTATGATTTACGCCTTCATCTATTTCTAAGAAAATCACATTTACATTGGACCAGACCATTTATTGTTCACACCGTATATCCTCATGGTACAATTGATATTGAAAATTTTAGGAATGGTCATGTATTTAAAGTGAACAGAAATAGTTTGAAATACTACTTGGAATTTCCGAAGTACATAGAGGAATACCATGATTTAGTATTTCCTCCGACATCTCCATGATACAAGCTTAATGATAATACATTATATATTATGTATATTATTGCACTAATTTTTTTATTTTATAGTTGATATACCGTGAGTAGCGAACTAAGGTAATATCTAAGCACTTTCTCTCTTTATTTTACTTGTTCTTAATGGAATTAATAGAAATATCAATTCATTGAGAACAATGTGCATTTTTAGTTGGGGATGCTTATGAAATTAACTTTAGTTTTAATACCCATGATGTTTTCAAAGGTTTCAAATTTTCTAGTTCTTTTTAGGTTTTCTTTCCAAATTTTTCTAAAATCTTTTCAAATTTTTTTTCTAACCTTAGTTTTGATTACTAACTTTAGAATTAGGGACTAATTAGTAAGTTTTAGAAGTAAAATTAGTGCTAGGAATTAACAAAACTAATAAAAATATTAAAAATAAAATTTTGTCTTGACAATTTTCTTAATAGAGAATGGCTATCGAAGTCACTATCAATGTGGCTGTCAACAGCCGTCAATTGTAGGGAAAAAGTCATTCTACCTGAGAGTGATTATCGAAATTGCTGTTGATGTGCCTCAATTATAAATAGCCTTATGAGCTCCTTTTTCTCAAAACAAAACCCTAGCCTTCTACTTTCTATAACAACCCAAGAGAATTTCTTCCCCTTTCGGCAGCAAAACTCAATCTAACACAATCTTTTACAAATTCTTACGAATCTCTAAGCAAGTTAGTATTTTTCTCTTTAACTTCTCATGAGCTATTTCCATAAAAATTAGATTTTAAGAACCTAGATCTACAAATTATATAAGGTAATTAGAGTAGATTGAAGATGGAAATTAACTTCTTAGTAAATGGATGATTTAGCAAATTTTCTTGAATTTTGGACGAATTTATCTAATTATTTGATGAAATATGCTAATTTATGGATAGAAATTGAATAAAATTACAACTTTTTCGCATAAAAATTTATGGTTGCTAGAATGCATACATATATCAAATTCGTGCTCTAAAAATAGATTAAAATGATGATTTGATATATCGGGGTAGATTGAAAATCATCATGAAAAATAATTAAAAATAATTTATAAAAAAATAATTATAACTTTGATACTATTATTTGCTAAAAGTGATATTTTGATATTATATTCAGAATGGGACCAAGAAAGGAGAGTTTCAAAGAGGTCATGAGGAGAGCTCTTAGACTCATCTCTTCATTAGAAGTAAAGAACAAGGAAGCCAACAAATAAAAACTTATTAGGAAAATATGAAGAATTCCAGCTGTAGTCCGAAAGGCAAGTAGAATTTCGTAAAATAAATGAAAATTTAGAGTTCAGGCTTTATATGCACAATGCAGGGTGGGAAGAGTAAATAATATATGAGCATGCGCCAGCATGCTACGAAGTAGTGCGAGAATTCTATGCACATTTTCAACCGCCAATGGGT
Organism: Dracaena cambodiana; assembly: GCA_036321105.1. Lineage (NCBI taxonomy): Eukaryota > Viridiplantae > Streptophyta > Magnoliopsida > Asparagales > Asparagaceae > Dracaena > Dracaena cambodiana. The sequence continues at coordinate 39,908,482 of JAYEPQ010000004.1, forward strand.
GACTAACCTGCATACTCGTCAGTTAAGAACAAGAAGATTCCAATTACAAGAGCCGAAATCTTAAGGGCTATCCCCATCTCTAATGTGCCTGAAGAAAAACCATCATTTGCCGATAGAGTCAATGAAATACTGAGCGACGCCCCAAGATTCCGAGAGCTTTGGTCCAATATTAGTGATTATGGCTTCAATAAAAGCTTTTGAAAGTTGGCTATCTATGGAAGCAGTTCCTATTGGTGAGTCTATTTATCAAAAATATCATGTCGTCCTCCACAATAACAGAATTATATTCAAGAGATGTAGTGTTGTTAAATATGATCCTGAAAAGGTGCCTATTCGATATCACCTCCACTTGTACTCCTTAGTAATACAATGCATAGTGCAAACCCACGAATGTATAGAGCACCTAAAAGCGACAAAACCAGTTCTCGTCTGACCATTTTTCATCATGAAGATTTGCTTCAGGAACGGGATTGATTTGTCGCCAACTAGCACAATTGCCCATCATATGATGTCTTTTATGGATACTACAGTAAGGAGGACTATGAGTCCCTGACAAGACCGATAGTAGCAGTAGAGACAACAAGAACAAGTAGAAGAAGCTACCCGGTCGATTAGTCATGAAGGGAAGGATCATGATCGAGGAGTATTAGCAACTCAGGTGGCTCAATCATCTGAAATTACACTTGTAAGCCTACACAAGTCGATCATGAACAATACCACTACCTTCAGCACAAGGCTGAATGCTATCGAGATACGACAGACCCACCACGAGCGACGTCAAGAAAACAACCTTCAACCCCTAACCAGGATGTGCCAACATATAACTGGTGAGGATGTTGTCATCTCTCTTGAAGAGGATGAGCCAATGTGCTAGGGAAACACAAGGTCCCACCGGTATCAAAGATGCAAGTACAATAGAGAAGAACAACAACGTCATTGATATCGACCATTTGTGGAGTGTAATTAAGGAAAACCATCAAAACCAGGTCTTTTCTAACCTTAACCCCTTGTATTGTTTCTTAGTATATTATTTGCATAGTTATATTATTGATGTACTGATAATATTGCATGATTAAGTTAGAATGTATTACATATATTATATACATCATAATTAACAATAAAAACTATGAAAATCATAAAAATTAAAAAAAAATTATAAGTTTTTTGTTTCTTCAAAATAAAAAGTAAGATTAGAAGAATTTTATATTGTATATTTATGAGTTTGACATGATAATATTGATGCTTATATGATAGTAGTTCTTATGTATTCTTGATTGTGAATTTAAATACCACAATATGATATATGGATACTTAAAATTTGAAACAAAATATGCACTCTAAGCACTTACATAATGAGTCATGAAAGTTCATAACAAAGAGAAAACTTAAAAGGAAAGCCTATCATCTTAAATATATATATATATTTATATATATATATATATATATATATATATATATATATATATATATATATATATATATATATATATATATATATATATATATATATATATATATATATATATATATATATATATATATATATATATATATATATATATATATATATATATATATATATATATATATATATATATATATATATATATATATATATATATATATATATATATATATATATATATATATATATATAAGAGTGAGACTAGTATTAAGGCAAGGATCTTCTAAAAAATAAAAAAAATAAGTAATAAATAAAAGAAATTAAGTGTTAAGTAGTTGGGTTCATGTGCCTCGAAAAGCATATGTATTCACATGAATAATACTTATGGACCATTATTATAAACATGAGCTAAGTGACTGGGCAGTTGTGTTCGGAAAGCATAAGTGTTCACATGAACAACAAGTGTTTGTGAAAATAGAAGAGTTGAAAAGAGTTTCTATAAGTTTGATTGGAGTTTGAAACTTGACTGGCTCATCTATACAATCACAAAAGTACATAGACGTGGATAATTAAGAGTTAAGTATATTTATAATATGATTTAAATAATCAAGGTAGAAATATAAGATTATAAGTGATTTGTTAAGATTGATAGCTTCGTAAATATCCACGTATATATTTCTAATTGAGCTTGACACTGAAAAGAAATGAAAAGCAAAAACAATCAAAAAATAATTTTCACTTTCTTTATTTTACATTTATCCATATTTTTATTTTTCTTTGTTTTCTTGAGCCACCATTTCTTGATATTTAAGGGTAACATTACTGGAAACTCTCACAAGACAGCTCGTCCACTAGGGTAGCTTAGCGGTTTAACGACTTGATGCACATGTCAAGTGTAATCATGATTCCTACGAAAGTGAGTTAGGTTTTTTGTTTTTTTAGAATTAGGTTATTTACATCTTATTTAGTTTGCTAAGAAACTAGCAAAACTCAAGTTGGGGGAGTGATTACGAGTAAAAAGTACAATAATTTTAGTTTATTTTATATACTCGTAATCTAATTTTAATGATTAATACAAGAAATTAATGATTAATTATTTTTATTGATTAAACTCTCCACTTAAATGTTTTTTTGTGTTATATGGTCATTTTGCAGGATTCTAATGTATTAGTCAAGATCTGTTGTTATTTGATAGACTTCGCTATCGACAGTCATTTGGTGGCTGTCGACAGCCAACCAAAGTTTCTGAAAACTGTAAATGATTGAGAGTTGTTGTTGATGCAACTGTTGATATGGCTTTGGACAGCCATGTTGGCTGAAGCAATATTTTAAGATTTCTCATGTAAAAAGAATTTTCTTTTAAATAGAATTCTTGTTAAGTATTTTGAGAGCCTATATATATTCAATGTAGTTCAAAGTTTGAGAGATATATATAACAGATAGAAGAGAGCTCTTTTGTGTGCAATTTTAGTTTTAAAAGAGAGATTTTTGATAATAGTCTTGTACTCTTTCGTAGTTATTATTAAAATAATATCTTTTATTCAATTATTAATGGCTATGATGAGTATGAGTGGCTAATTATCTGTGTTGGTTCAGATGAAGTAATAAACCCCAGATGATTTACTAGTATATATTTATTGCTTATCTTGCTTACTTGTTTTATTTAAAATTGATAGTTTTAGTTCTCTAATATCATGATAGGAATTAAATATGTTTTTGGAGTCTTTTATGATGTATAGTTTGATGATATATTCGTTACTTTTTTATATGTTATATACTTTTTAGGCATGGTATATATTTAAACTTTGAACTATAATTTTTGTTATTCATATGTCATACTTAGATCAACTTAAAACATATATAGGATTAATCGAGGGAAAAAAAACTTAAATATCAAGTTTGCAACTATATTTGTTTTTTTGCTTCAATAATATATTTTTTGGTTGCATGAAGATCATGTTATCTATGCAACTGAGATAATTAAGTATAAACATGTCCATAAATTATTTTATGGGGGAGTTAACTTATCTGACTGATAATTTTCTCTGGATAATTAATTAATAATCAATCAATCCTAGTATAATAAACTTTATATTTTAAATTCAATTTTTTCTTCCATAATCAATATGTATTAGTGTCTAATATGATAAATTAAAGATTTTTGAAAGAATGATCTTGGGTTTACTATTCTTGTACTACTTGTCGATCTATTACACTTGGAAGTATACGATTTAGATTGCAGCCACTACTCACTTTTGTCTCCTACTCCGAGATCAAATTCATAAAGCCATAATTTCTATCGAATCAGTCATGGTTTTGCTTCTATTTTGATAGAAGATATTTTAGGTTGAGTGATCTATAAAGACAACCACATGTGAGTTCAAAATATATGATTGAAATTTATCAAAGCAAAAAACTATAGTTAGAAGTTATTTCTGTATTGTTGAATAGTTTGTTTGCGCATTGTTGAGAGTCTTGCTAGCATAGTATACTACATAGGGCTTCTTATAACGACCCTGTCATTTTGAAATTCACCACCTATATTTTCCTTTGATCTTCATTTTTTCTCCAAGTTTAAATTTTTTTAAGGATAAAATCCTTTGACTGGGGTAAAAAATATGACAATAATATTTTTGCAATTTTACACGAGGGGTGGTTGGAAGAGTACTTCCTCCCATATCTCTTTCATGCACACAATTCCCCCTCAACTCCTTACTTGACTATATAAAAAAATCCTTTCCTTCTCATTCTCATATCATCCTCTTCATCCTTCTCTACCTCTTCCTATCTTCTCCAAAGCTACAAGCATTAGCTCCAAGAGACAGAGCTTCTCCAAGGTAAAAATCTTTCTCAAAACTTTCATTTAAAGTCTCCTTTTTTGAGATTTGTGTCATTAGACGATTACATCTTTCAAACATAAGTCCAATTAAATTGAATTTCTTATCTTTGAAAGATAATTAAATTCTCTACAATTTCATATATTACTTGTTTCTTAAGTCTACCTCTAACCCCTTTGATATCAGGTTCAAAATTGATACTTGTCCAAATATGGATCTATAGTCATATAAAACTTTTGATATAGAACTCCAAAATAAGTTGCTTTTGGACCCATTTTAAAGATAATTCAAGTATCTACAATTTCATATATTATTTATCTCCTAAATCGACTGATAACCCCTTAGAAATCGAGTCCAAAGTCAATATTTGTACAAACATCAATCGCTATCTTTTAGAGACATTTTCAGTTTTTCGATTATAATATTTGATCCAGAATTCCAAATGAGTTGATTTCTATCTCATTAGAAAGATGATTCAGTTTTCTATAATTTTCATATATAACTTGTCTCGCAATTATATCTATAACCCCTCAAAATTGAAGTTGAACTTTGTTGCAAAACACGAATAAGCCCTTTGATCCACATTTAGATTTGACACATTTGGGCATCAAATGTAGATCCGTGTTTGGTTCGCAACCCATTTGGGTGCCAAATGTAGATTAGCTTGATGTACGTTTGAGTTTGCCCAAGGGTGAATCAACTAATCCGAGTTTGGATCCAACCCGCATTGGACCCGACCTGAATTAGACTCGATCTGCATCTAAGTTCTAACTGCGCACTAGTTTACTAAAATTATCATAACTTTTGATCCAGACCTCCGATTGAGCTAATCTTGAATTCATTGGTAAGATAATTCAATGATCTATAATTCTATAACTTGATTCCCATTAATTCCTACTATATCTAGTCAAATCTTAGTTTAAAATTAGAGTTACCGCATAATATTAAAGTTCTCGTGCTATGTTCAGTAAATTCATAATATCTCTTGATCCCGAACATCGTAAGATAACTAAACAATAATAAAGCTGTTGAAACTAATCGTGTTTCGTGGTTTCCCCTTATAAGCTTCGCATAACCATTGCCATATCTATGAACTCTACCTCCATTATATTTGCATGAACTTGATTTTATTTTGATTATTTGATTCTTCTTTTATCAATCAACTCCGCCTAGTCTAATCATTTTCAACAACTTAGTCAACACAACTAATTACTAACAATACAATTGTTCGCCGCCAACTCTTCTATCCTTGTTAATCCTTTTATGAGATTTAGTCCAAACTTTTCACTGTCCTTTTAAGAATTAGCTTAGGTCAACTTTATTACATAACTGGATAATTTATTATTTTGTTATTTTACTTGCTATATTTAACTGATGATTTATTTGTTAATTTTTACCTCTCAGATTTGATGAAAACGGTTATCATGTACTTGACTTTATTATACTATATATAATTCGTTTCTATGATGTCATAACATGATTACTTTCCTAATAACTACCTAAACTGTATCATGCATATAATCATATCACTTGTACGTTTCTTTCCTTATCTGGATATATGCTTGTTTCTTGACTTGCTTGTAGCATTTTTGTCTTAGGACATGACTCAACTTGCTTGATGTGCTACCGTGATGCTGGCTCTGCATGATATTGCCTATAACTTAACATGACTTGATTCTTGAATAAATATATTAATAAAATGATGGGGAATGGGGGGACTGAATGGTGGAATGGAATATGTATTGTGAAAGTTAGGTTGTGCAACCACATCGAACCCTTGTTGTTTATGTCTATTTCCGGATAATGATGCACTTAGCAGTGCGGATAGTTCAACAGAGACCAACGTTTTGGCCATGATCCCAAGTATGCACAGGATAAAATAAGCACATAGGGTGCGGCTGGTTCAAGGGAGACTAGCGTCTGTGGCTGAGGTATGCACGTAATTTAATTACACGCTATTCTATATCTCGTTATATATTACATCTGCATCTTGTTTTTGCATGGATATTATGAATTTAATTATTATGACTACCTTCGAGACCATCCTACCACACACAACATACAAGTACTTTTTGTTTAACCTGTTTGCCATAAAATTGATTTTTTTTTATTGAAACTCGAAGAGAATTATAATAAAAATGGTTTCTCGTTTATAGAAAATGAGGAAAATGATTTGTTTTATGCTAGGATTTTTTTGTAGCCTTGGAGGACGATCTTACTCTCTATTGATGATCCGAACACAAACTCTTGAGTTGGCAGTTTTACAAAGCTCTTGAACGACAAGAACTCTGGTTCTTTAGAACTAATTCTCAAAAAGGATATAATTCAATCCCTTCTTTAGCCCAGAATGTAGTTATTTATAGCAGTTTAGAGGATTTTGAATTGGTGTAACTATCCAATCAATAGCCTCGTTAATTGAGGATTAATTTTCTATTTTTAATCCATTGAATTTGTAACTGAAATTTTAAATCCTCTAGATTTGTAACTAAAATGTGGATCTCGGCCTTAGGTTTGCATTTTAGCTTTTTATAGCTCATGTGTCATACCCAGATTCGCATTTGAGTCCTAATAAGGATAGTTTTTATCCTTCAAGACTTTTGGAGTAAAAACGCAACCCAATGGAGTTCGCGTTTTAGCTATAAGTAGCTCTAATTATGAGCGTGGAATGTGAATTTCTCTGTAATTGATGTTCTGCGTTTTGATTCCTAGTAGCATGTCTTGCTTGATTTGATCCGTGTTTGGGTATAAGTGAGAATAATTTTTATCTTTTAAGGCTTTGTAACGAAAATGTAACCCAGCGAGTTCACATTTGAGCTATACTTAGCTTAAAATATAGACTTTTGTCAGAGTTCATAAGATATCTTTTGTTAGTTTAAAACGCAAATCTCTTTATAATTGATGATCCGCATTTTAGCTCTCAGCAACATATCTTGCTTAATTAGACCCACATTCATATTAAAACAGGGCTAGATTTAGTTTTATAAACATTTAGAGTCACAATGCAGCCCTGCATTTGAAACACGGGTAAGCTCCACATTTGAGTTAAAACGCGATGCGGATTTCTATGGATGAGGATCCATGCTTTATTTTTTTTTTTATCAATTATTCTTACTTGTTTAGATCCACGTTTGAGGATAAAAATGGATAACCTTAAATTTTTTTTAAGGTTTTGAGAGCAAAATGCGACTTTGAGAAGCTCGCGTTTAATCTTTTACTCAACTCAAAGTGTGGTCTTTTTGTTGGCATTTTAGAGTTTCAATGCAACCTTGCATTTGAAACACGGGTAAGCTCCACATTAGAGTTAAAACGCGACCTTAAGGATTCATGCGGATTTCTATGGATGAGGATCCATGCTTTATTTTTTTATCAATTATTCTTACTTGTTTAGATCCACGTTTGAGGATAAAAATGGATAACCTTAAATTTTTTTTTAAGGTTTTGAGAGCAAAATGCGACTTTGAGAAGCTCGTGTTTGATCTTTTACTCAACTCAAAGTGTGGTCTTTGTGTTGTCATTTTAACTCAGAACACAGATCTTTCTGGACAAGAATCCGCATTTTATTTCCTTAGCCATTTTCATGGTTTCTGAGGTTCGTGTTGAATTGGATTTAGAGAAATCTTTTACTTCTTGAGATTATGGAAGCGAAATGTGACCCTAAAAGGTCTGCATTTAAGTTCTAATAGGGGTTCTCTTTGTTAATCTCCTCATTTATTCAAAAACGCGAATCAACCCTCTTTTCTTTTTATAAAAAATTTACCAATACACTCATGTTATACTTTCATTACATAATTTATATTAATATTAATTTCTGTCACATACGCAATTCTATTTCTTTTTGAGACTAACACATGGGTTATCTCTATATGCCCAGGTGTTAAAAATATTAAGGAGGATCCACCGGCTGAAAATTCTTCCTTCTGGAGAAAGTAGTCCCCAACTGATCTTAGAAGACTTTCTTGTGGATATAATCATCTCCTATCATGTACTCACTGTTTAGTTTTAGATTGTATTTATATTGTTTATCAAGCTTCCCTCTTTTGTTGTAATAAAAATCTATTGTGGACAATATTTCTTATAATCATCTAAAAGTAATATTCTTTAGAACTGTTTTGAAAGATGCAATGTAATATTTTTAATTATAGCAATATAGTTTCTTCTTGTTGTGCACTATGCGTAGTTCTTTATTATTAAAGGCATCATATACTTGCTTTTGGAATACTCGTCAGTAATACTTCACCCAAAAATGGAAAAATACTGCCTAACTTTTGGGGCAGAATTTGGAGCATTACACTTCTTGTCTCTTTTTTTTGTCTCAAAACTGCTCCAATAGAATAGTCACTTGAATCACACATAATTTCAAATAGTAGTAACCAATCTGAAGGTTGCATGATCGGTGCACTGATGAGCATATCATTGAGTTTGTTGAAAACTGTTTGGCATATCTGTATCTATTTAAACTGCACATCTGGTGAAAGAAAGTGAAAAAGAGATTTAACAATATTACTAAAATTCTTAATAAATTTTCTATAGAAGCCAACGTGCTCTAATAATGAGTGTGTGCTCTTTACGGTTTTGAGTATCAGTATTTTGGAAATAGACTTGACTTTTGCATTGTTTACTTCTATCCCTTTAGCTGAAACTATATGGCCAAGTACAATATATTTTTAACCATAAACTGGTGTTTCTCTCAATTTAGGAGCAAATTATTTTATTAGTAACGTTCAAGTACAGCCCCCAAATAAGTCAAACATGTTTCTAAACATTTAACAAACACAAAAAGATCATTCATAAGTATCTCAAGATAATTTTCTACCATATCACAATTTTTTTTTATAATGTACCTTTAAAAGGTTGTGGGTGCATTACATAATCAAAACGACATTCTTTAAAAAATAAATGTACCAAAGGAACATGTAAAAGTATCTTTTCCTGATCCTCTAATCCAATTTTGACTTGATAATAGCTAGAATATCCATTTAGAAAACAATAAAATTCATGTCTCACAACTCTTGCGAGTGCTTGGTCTAAAAATGGTAACAAAAAGTAGTATTTCCTTCTTACTTGGTTCAATTTGCATTAATCAATACACACACGCTAACTCGTAGTTGTATGAATGGCTACCATCTCTCTATCCTTTTTTATTACGATTACCCCACTTTCTTAGAAACAACTTGGGCTGAACTTACCCACTTACTATCTGCTATTAGATAGATAATGCCAGCATCAAGAAGTTTCAACACTTTGGCTTTAATCACTTTTTTCATAGTAGGGTCAATCCTTCATCGCATTTGTCATATTGGCGGAGCACCATCTTTCAAAGTTATCACTACATGAATATAGGGTTTTAGTAAACAAAAATCACCATTAAAAGTCTTTAAGTCATCACTAAAAGTTTTTAGTGACGAATTTAGTGACGACTAAGTATTGTCACATATGTGGCTATCACTAAAGATTTTTGTGATGACTTTGCTCCTCATCACTGAAACTAGTCTTTAGTGACAAGTTTAACTTGTCACAAAAAACTTACTAAAGTGTCACTATAACTCTTCTTTCTGTGATAAGTTTTATCGTCACTAAATCTTATTAGTGATAATAATAATTGTCACAAAAAAAATAATATATAGTCACTATTACGACTCTTTAGTGACGACTTTGATTGTCACTAAATCTAATTTGTGATAATAATATTTGTCACAAAATATTGATTTTTTGTCACTATATATTTACAAAATATCACATAATGATGTCATTTACACAATTAGTGAGGATAAAAGTTGTCAAAAAAGTAATTATTAGTGACAAGATTTAAATATTGCCACTAAAAAGTACAATTTATAACAATGTTTATTGTCACTATAACTTGAATTCTGTGTGAGAATATTAGTTGTCAGAAATACACTTATCAGTGACGATTTTTATATATCATAGTCACGATACATTTATACAATCATTAATATCTTCATACAGCATATTTATATGAGATGTTTTACAAATAATTATACATATCTCAATGATATACAATAGAAAAATTAAAATTCATCTCATGAACAATGACAAAATAACCATAAAATATACCATCCATTTTTACATAACTACTTAATTGTTTTTGTTCGAAACATGTTAAATCCAATTAAATACATAAAAATCAAAATTTTTGATTGCGCTATAGAACTATTAAAAGAAGCCTTAAGCTTTAAAACATAAACTTAAACTTAGATTGCATTTCAGCTCTAATTTCAGCAAGTACTTCTTGAAACTCTGTCTTCAATTTCTCATTCGACTCAGTCTGTATTTCTTTTCTAATTTATTGAGCTATTTTAATCATCAATGTCTCCATGGTCTCCTGGACATCTTGTCGAGATCTTTTACTCGAAAGACATTTCCTGCTTCTTCTACTAGAAAATATCCTGATTTCTCACTAAGCACATGACATATTTTGACACATTCATTAAATAAATTCAATTAGAAAGTTCAAAAATATGAGATTTATGTGTTTTGTAATTGAGAGATTAATGTCGACGATGAAATTAAAGTAAGAACAATGGCATTATTACATACTTTAAACTTTTGTCTTAGAATCTTATAATCTGTTAATATAAAAATGGGATTTAGTTAATGAAAATTTCAGCACTTGACTAAAACATGGGTAATTTAAACTTATCACTTTATAATTATTAAAACCCACAGAATAATAACAAGTTTAGTCTCTACTTCAAATAATGAAAATCTAATTCCATGCATAATTTTTTTAAACATATATATATATATATATATATATATATATATATGTATATATATATATATATATGTATATATATATATATATATATATATATATATATATATATATATATATATATATATATATATATATATATATATATATATATATATATGTATATATATATATATGTATATATATATATATGTATATATATATATATATATATATATATATATATATATATATATATATATATATATGTATGTATATATATGTATATATGTATATATATGTATATATATATATATGTATGTATATATATGTATATATGTATATATATGTATATATATATATATGTATATATATATATACATGTATATATATGTATATATATATATACATGTATATATATATATATATATATATATATATACATACATATCTATATATATATATATATATATATATATATATATATATATATATATATATATATATATATATACATACATATATATATATATATATATATATATATATATATATATATATATATACATATATATATATATATATATATATATATATATATATATATATATATATATATATATATATATATATATATATATATATATATATATATATATATACATACATATATATATATATATACATACATATATATATATATATATATATATATATATATATATATATATATATATATATATATATATATATATATATATATTGATGAATATCATATATTGTATTTTTCCTCTCATACTTTATCTATTTTTGTATATAAATAAATGCTACTCGGGTATTTTCAGTGTCTTTTGCAGGTAATCCGAATTATACAAGGAGGAGACATGAAACAAGAGTTGGACTAGGAAATCAAACGCCGAAAAGTTTCTAAATCGGGCAAGACTACAACATCAAAGTACTTCAGGAATTATAAGTCAAATACAGTTAATAAATTGAAGAGTACAAGAGAAGATACTTCTGCAGAAGAAATTCCAGTACAATTGCTCAATATTTAACCGCTAAATAGCGGTTTTTACCGCTAAATAGCGGTAAAAATGTAGCTTTCGCAGAGGAATTTTCGTTGTGGGCTTAAATGTAATTTTTTAGTTCTTTTAAATTGGTTAGAAATAGGGTTTGGTTTCCGAGACCTATTTAAGAGCCAACCCTTGTAATTCTGTATTCTGGATTTTATTTTTGTACGTGATTTTCTCTGTTGAATGAATTGGGGGTTTTTGCTGAAGGTCGACGGCACAACACCGTGTCCAGAGGTAACCCATTATTTTTGCAATTTTTATTTTATTTCTGCATAAATTCAATTGCTTTTTATTTTAGGATTTACCGCTTTCTAGATTAGGGTTTATCATTGTATGAATTAAAATCTAATCTTCCTTAGCAAAAAATCATGAGTAGCTGATTAGATCAGCCCTAGGATGTAGATGAAACTAAGATCCACCATGTAATTATTTTCTAATATTTTTCTTCTTAAATAAAATTAATAAAAGCCATGATTTTTCAAATGAAACATTAAAATACGAGGACCCGAAGTTTAGAACTTTGATAGATTATACTTGAATTAGGATTCTTGATAATCTATACTTAGTTAGGGATTGGGGTTGCTGGTTTTACTATTTTATTTGAATTATCTTCAATATTTAGTTTATTTTTATAAGAAGTAGCATCCTTTGATGAGCTATACTTGCACAACACTTGATAGCTCATGCTTAGGGCACTTTAAGTAAAAATTAAACTAAAAAGATCGAATTTTTATGATAGAAGAAAATATTAGAAGTAAGAACATGGTAGGAAATTAGTGGATTCTAAATCCTAGGCTACTTAGATAAATTCGACCTCAACCTAGAACCTTTGGTTAGTCTGTTGAACTATAGAGAAAGTAAGAACGCAGAAACACCCTAGATCCCTGTGAGACGACCTGTACAGCGCTACAACGATACTGTACGCTTGCAGTAAATATAACACATCAAGTTTTTGGCGCCGTTGCCGGGGATCAACGGTGTTTTTCTTACTTTTTCTAGCATTTTACGGGTTAACAGTGTGTGTGAGTGTGCAGGAAATAGAAAGTGCAGATACAGGAAGATTGAAAGAATTGGAAGAGCCTCTGGACTAAGTGAAAAAAATATCAGAATCCACTTCTTTGATTTAGCCACTATTTAGCGGGTAGAAACGCCATTTGGCGGCCAAGGAGGTACGTTTTGAATCCCAATTTTCTCTGTTGCTGTATTTTTGTTTCCTGGTTGTGTATAAAAATTAAAAAAAAATAAAAAAATAAAAAAATTAGGAACAGTAGAAACCACATTTTTATTTGCTCATATCATTTCACCGTTTTATCTCTCCATCACACCCCACTTCTTGCATTAGTTTAGGAAGTTCACGCATACACTCACGGTCGCTGGTTCATGCCACATTGGACCCGTGATCAATTTGGTCGACTTGTGAGATCAGATTTGTTCATGGGAGACAAGATGGACCAGCCGATCCCGATCCTTCAGGATCGATGTTACCCGTTGCGTACATCATTACCATCATGCATCAAACTTCCACACGTAGCGGGTAATCACTACGAATTAAAACCGCAGTACATTAGTATGCTTCCCAAATTCACTGGTTCTGATTCAGAAGATGCATATATCTTTATCAGTGAATTTCAAGAAGTATGCGTAATGATTAAACTGCAAAACTTATCGGAGGACGCAATTAAGCTCCGTTTCATCCCGTTTGCACTTAAGGATAATGCCAAGAAGTGGTTGTACAGTATGCCTACTGATTCAATCACTACTTGGGATGAATTCGTTACAGTGTTTCTCAAGAAGTATTATCCTACGCACAAGACGGCACGAATCAGAAATCAAATTAATCAATTCCGTCAAGTGCCAGGAGAACCCTTCTGGAAATACTTAGAACGATTTAAGGATTTATTAGCTCAGTGCCCCCACCATGCGATAGAAAAGTGGCGGTTGTGTCAAATCATATATGAAGGACTTGATTACACATCCAAAACTCTTCTGGAATCCATGTGTCAGGGGGAGTTTATGAGGAAAAACGAGGATGAAGCATGGGACTTTTTTGAGGACTTATCATGAAAGACTATGCAGTGGGAGAGTTCCACTGAGAAGCCCAGTATATCAACTTCTGCTCAAAAGAGTGGGATCCATAGCGTCGACAGCTCTATAGCTGCTGAAGCAAAGATCGCAGCTCTTATGAGAAGAATTGAGGCACTGGAGACTCCTAGTGCTCAGTCTCCACAAGTGGGTCAAGTGAATCAACTCCAAAGTCCCACATGCTTTAATTGCGGAACTTCGAATCATGTTATGGAGGAGTGTCCATTATTAATGAATTCCATGGGTTCCACACTTGTGCAGGCTAACGCCTTATATCAACAACCCATGAATAATCCTTACGCTCCTACATACAATCCTAGCTGGAGGAACCATCCAAATCTATCATGGGGTCAAGGGCAATATCAGGGGGCCCCTAACCCTAACATGCAGCCTCCAGCCACTGGTCAGTTCCCAAGACCAAATATGGGTGTTTATCAACACCCAAATGCTTCAAACCATGGGAACAACCAGAATAGACCACCTACACAAAACCACTCATATCCACAACAGGGGTCTAATAATGATCAAGAAAAGCGACTTCAATCACTTGAGAAGAATGTTGAAAATCTTCTCAAGTCTCAGTCCAACCTTGACACATACATGCAGAATCTTATGAAAGTGTCAACTGATTTTATTCAAAGAACAGATCAGCACCTGCTCGTGAACTCTCAATCTATTAAGAATGTAGAGCAGCAGGTTGGACAATTAACGAGTCAGATGATTGAACGTGGCCAGGGTACCTTTCCAAATCAACCCATAATGAACCCTAATGCCAGTTCTTCAAACTCCAATCAGTCGCATGTCCACCAATGCAATGCCATTCACACGCTTAGATCTGGCAAGCAAGTGGACAATAATGTAGCCATGCCCCCTGATCCCACTCCTACTATCTCGCAGGCTACATCATCTCTTCCACCTATTTCTCCACGACCATCTCCATCACCTCCATCATCGTCACATGATCATTTGGAAGAACCTGTTCCTAAACCGAAAGTACCATATCCCAATCGGCTTAGGAAGCCTTCACCGCAAGTAGAAAAGATTCTTGAAACATTTCAGCAGGTAAAGGTTAATATTCCACTTCTTGACATTATACAACAGGTTCCTACTTATGCTAAGTTCCTCAAGGATTTGTGTGCTAAGAAACGAGCAAGAAACGTTCCTGAGAAAGTTTTTCTTGCTGCAAATATATCACATATCCTCTCTAACTCCTTACCTATCAAGTACAAAGATCCAGGTTCCCCTACAATACCATGTACTATTGGGAACACTACATTTGATAGGGCGTTGCTTGATTTAGGGGCAAGTGTCAACTTGCTTCCTTACACTGTTTATCAGCAACTGGGGTTAGGAAAACTTCAACCTACCAAGGTCACACTACAGTTAGCTGATCGTTCGATCAAGAGACCACTTGGTATGGTTGAAGATGTGCTCATTAAGGTCGGCGAGTTTATCTTTCCTGTAGACTTCATTGTCCTAGAAACTAAGCCGATCTTCAATCCACGAAATCAAATTCCCGTTATCTTGGGTAGACCATTCCTTGCAACATCAAATGCATTAATTGATTGTAGGAGTGGTCTCATGAAGTTATCGTTTGGGAATATGACTGTGGCATTAAACATATTTAATATGGATGAGCACGCAACGAGCTCTCTCATTGAGGTTAATATGATTCATAGTTTGCACTCTCATTCGACCTCTGGCACTGATGATGAACCTTCATTTGAGCAAATGTTCAAAGATGAGCTCATACTATTAGAAGAATTGGCACATACTAATTTAATATATGATGATACTTGTGCAAGTGTGCCATTGAATTATGAGCAAACTTTTGAGGATTTGTTTGCAGAGGAGCTCGCATTACTTCATGAGTTAGAAGAGCCACCACCACATTCATTTAATCATATTAGACTCTTCTCACCTCATGATATTTCTACATGTATGCTTGTTACTAACGATGATTGGCAGGTTTATAATAAAGAATTCTTTAATCCAATTGTTAATGCTTACATGTGGACAAAGAAAAAGCGAGGACGACATAAGAAGCAGACAGGTAATCTCGTGACTTGTAAGAGGTTGATGAAATACAATAATGCACCCACTTCACGTTTAAAACGTACACACTATGAAAGTGGGAAGCGATCGAGAGGTCGTAACCGCTTTTTATGCATTAATAGGGTGATGATATTGAGATCGTAACTTTTACGACTCTCATTATTTGTATAGTATTTGTATAATAGTTTTCACATTTTGTTTTACCACACTTGGTTTGTGTATGAGGGCATACACAAGTTTAGGTGTGGGAGAGTAGTTTTTAGGAGATTTTTATTTTTAGGACTTTATTTTATTTTTTATGTTTTTTATTTTTAATATTTTGAGTTTCTTTATTTTACACTTTGGGAGTTTTTAGGGTATAGGGTAACTAATTTAAAAAATAAAAAAAATGAAAAATTTTTTTAAAAAGAAAAATTATATTTTTCATCAATAGACCAAACTAATTACAGATAAATGGATAAATTTAGATTTGAAATTGGATAGGAGAGTAGATTGGATGATACACTTTGAAATTTATGAAAAAGATCAAAATCTGAAAAATAAATATTGCTAACAGTAGTTTTGAGGCAAGTATACATCTATTTTTCACTTCACAATAGTTTATTAGGTTAAGGACAAAGATGATAACGATTGAGCAAGTTTTCTCTCTCTAAAAAAAATAAAAAAATAGAAAAAATGAAAAAAAAGAGGTGAGAATAAAATAATGGGGTGCGCCTGGTATTAAGGCAATAGCCTCAAGAGTGAAAAAAGAGTATGATCCAAGTAATCGGATACTTTGCGCCTAAG
Organism: Dracaena cambodiana; assembly: GCA_036321105.1. Lineage (NCBI taxonomy): Eukaryota > Viridiplantae > Streptophyta > Magnoliopsida > Asparagales > Asparagaceae > Dracaena > Dracaena cambodiana. Next base: position 39,925,435 of record JAYEPQ010000004.1, read on the forward strand.
TAAGCGTGAATATTCGCATGAAAAGTGAAATACTCTTAAAAAAAAAATTATTAAAAAAAAAAAGAAAAGAGTATGAACTGAGTAATCGGGTATGTTACGCCTAAGCAAGCGTAAATATTCGCATGAAAGGTGAAATATTCTTAAAAAAAAAAAGAAAAAAAAGAAAAAAAAAAATTTTGTTATGAGAGAGGAGATGAATCATAAGTTAGAGTTGGAGTCTAAAACCAAAGTAGACTATCACACATGCACGTAGATGTATATGAGCTAATAAATTATCTGTTAGTAGATATTGAAAGATAAGATTTAAATTTTTGATTAAAATGATAAGTGTATCTGATATGACGCTCAATTTAAAAGATTGATAATCTAAATGCGTTCTTGAGTTTGTATATTAGTGAGACCAATTGATGAAAATATTATTAAAAAAAAAAAAATTCTTTCTTTTGTACAAAATTTTATTTTTCTTGATTTGCGGTTATCCTTATTTTTCTCTTCTTTATTCCTTAATCTATTTTCTTCTTGAATTTTGTGGGTATATTCACTGCAAACCCTCACGAGACACAACTCGTCCACTAGGGTAACCTAGGGGTTTAAAGGCTTGTTGCACGTGCTAAGTGCAATCGCGACTCCTGCGAAAGTGAGTTAGGATTTTTATTTTTCTTTTTAGATTTAGGTTTTGCTCGAGGACTAGCAAAAGATAGGTGTGGGGGTGTGATGAATATCATATATTGTATTTTTCCTCTCATACTTTATCTATTTTTGTATATAAATAAATGCTACTCGGGTATTTTCAGTGTCTTTTGCAGGTAATCCGAATTATACAAGGAGGAGACATGAAACAAGAGTTGGACTAGGAAATCAAACGCCGAAAAGTTTCTAAATCGGGCAAGACTACAACATCAAAGTACTTCAGGAATTATAAGTCAAATACAGTTAATAAATTGAAGAGTACAAGAGAAGATACTTCTGCAGAAGAAATTCCAGTACAATTGCTCAATATTTAACCGCTAAATAGCGGTTTTTACCGCTAAATAGCGGTAAAAATGTAGCTTTCGCAGAGGAATTTTCGTTGTGGGCTTAAATGTAATTTTTTAGTTCTTTTAAATTGGTTAGAAATAGGGTTTGGTTTCCGAGACCTATTTAAGAGCCAACCCTTGTAATTCTGTATTCTGGATTTTATTTTTGTACGTGATTTTCTCTGTTGAATGAATTGGGGGTTTTTGCTGAAGGTCGACGGCACAACACCGTGTCCAGAGGTAACCCATTATTTTTGCAATTTTTATTTTATTTCTGCATAAATTCAATTGCTTTTTATTTTAGGATTTACCGCTTTCTAGATTAGGGTTTATCATTGTATGAATTAAAATCTAATCTTCCTTAGCAAAAAATCATGAGTAGCTGATTAGATCAGCCCTAGG
>JAYEPQ010000004.1:39929352-40029352 GCA_036321105.1 Dracaena cambodiana
GTTTTTTCGTTGTCTCTGAAAAATTTATATTTTAGTGATGATATTTAGTCTTCGTCACTGAAAACTCAGTTTTTGTAACGAGTCTTTTGGTTGTCACTGAAAAAATTTATGTTTTAGTGACGGTATTGAGTCTTTGTCGCTGAAAACTCAGTTTTAGTGACAAGTCTTTTAGGTGTCACTGAAAAAATTATGTTTTGATTACGAGATTTAGTTTTTGTTACTGAAAACTCAGTTTTAGTGATAAGTCTTTAGTTATATCTAAAAAAATTATGTTTTAGTAATAATTTTTATTTATCGTCATGGAAAACTATGATTTAGTGACATGTTTTTTTTGTTGTCACTAAAAAAATTATATTTTAGTGACGATTTTTAGTTCTTCTCACTGAAACTTATGTTTTAATGACAAGTTTTTATCTGTCGTCATTAAAGAATATGTTTTAGTGATAATTATTTATTTTCATCACTGAAAACTCATCATTTGTGACAACTTTTAATTTTTGTCGCAAATGCTCATTTTCAGTGACAACTTTACCACTTGTCATTAAGAACTTGTCACTATAACCCCATTTTCTTGTAGCGAATGTGATGTGTACAAATAGGAGGATCCATACCTTTGATGTCCACCATGTTCCAATCTAAAACTCCTTTTTACTTGCAAAGCAATGATATCAAATGCCCTTCCTAATTCTCATCAATATGCATTGAGATGACTATTGGAAAAGTTTTGTTAGGTCTCAAAAATGCATACTTGAGATCCTTGGATAAATGTTTGAGCTAAAGTATTGGGGCTTCAATATTGGAATGAATTAGTTTCTTTGTTCGTGGAGGTAGCTTTTCATATACTTCTATCTTTAGTATCCATCCTAACAATGAGCATTATTCATGTACTTTATCAGTTGAACAACATCATTGAAATTACGTCTTTCTAGAAAATTGTCATCTATTATTAACACAACTACCAACGAATCATAGATTCATAATGATATTATGTCTCTTGTTTCATGGATTTCTTCATTTGAATTAAAATCCTGCACTTTATCAAAATCAATATTCGGTTATTTGCAAACATTAAAAACATTAAGTTTAAGGCTCATGTTTCCGAATGAAAATTTAAGTGCATCATTCCTACAATTGATAACAATGTTAGCTGTAGCAAAAAATGGATGTTTGAGGATAACTAGAATTTGAAGACGAGCATTTTTTGCAGGTGCAATATCGATAACTATAAAATCCACAGGAAATTAAAAATTTTCAATTTGCACTAATATGTCTTCAAACATGCCTTTGGGATACCTTTATGATCCATCAGCTAATTATAGTATGACCAGTGTTTGTTTAAACTTGCCCAAACCTAGTTGTTTGTAAAGCAGGTATGGCAACATTTTTACAGTAGCACCTAAGTGTAGTAGAGCGTTGTCAACATTAAATTGAACTTATCACACACGAAATAGTTGGACATCCAGGATCTTTGTACTTTAAAGGTATTTTGTAGCGAAATAAAGTGTTTACCTGCTCTGTCAAGAATGCCTTCTTCTGCATATTGTGGCGTCTTTTAATAGCGCAAAAATCCTTTAAGAACTTAGCATATGATGACACTTGTTCGATTACTTCTAGCAGAGCAATATTGATCTATACCCGTTTGAAGATTTCTAATATGTTAGCATAAGAAATTAATATTTTTGTTCTTCAAACATTGAGGGAATGGTACAACTAGTCTATAAGTTGAGAGTGGTCTCATTTGATTCATCGTTGTGTTGCCATGCTGATTCATTACCCTGTTTTTCTTTATTGTTGTCACATTTTGAAACAGGCTCATCAAGCACTTTCCACTTTTCAAACTTATAGCAACAAAAATCTCTGGTTTTTCATAATTAATTGAAGAACAAATTATATTTATACTTTTGATTTTACATGAAATACTAGCCATTTACTGAGATGTCAACTTACTTATTTCTTGAGTTCACAATACTGGATTAAAGTGGCTTATCTGAGCCCGAATATCACTGAAAACTGTCGCATTCTGACTATTGATAATCTATTGTAACTGGATGAATTGCTGTTGTACTTGGATCATCTGATCAATTCTCTACTATATTTGTATGATGTTATGCTCCAAATTACGCTTCGGTGATGGTTGATACACCAAAGTTAACGTTGATGGTTGAATGTACTGCTGTGGTACTTGATTGATAGGTGGTTTGTTGGGTTAATTATACTGGTATTGAGAATTTTGCTTCCATTAAAGATTTGGATGTTTTTTTCAACTGGAATTATAAGTTTGTGAACATGAGTTGTTTACCGGTTGAATAGCTGTGTTAAAGGTGTTAGCTAGTTCATTCGATACTTCTTTAAAAATTAGGAGAGTTGGACAATTGTGATTTATATGTCCTTGTAATTCACAAATATCAGAAATTTCTCGAACTTCATCTATCATCTATTCATCTTGCAGTTTCTTGTTTCTTTGGATCAAATCTTCAACTTTTTTGTTAATGATATTAATCATGCAGCTATGTTTTTAGTTTCTCCTACTTTAATAAGCACCTCTATTTTGATGTTTCACTGTTAATTTGTTTCGTTTTAAGTATCCTCTATTTCTCAGGTTTGTAAATTTTCAGCAAGTGAATCAATATATTCCCATGCTTCTTCCGCATCCTTGCTCAAAACTCACCATTACACATGGTTTTACTAAATTTTCTGGTTGTCGTGTTAAGTCCTTGATATAAGAAACACATGGTCCTTCATATCTCAAAGCTATGATTTGTACATGAGAATAGCAAATCTTTAAATCTATCCCAATAATCGAATAAAGTTTCATCTTCCTTTAGGGTATAGGTGACAATTTGCTTGCATAAATAATTAGTCTAATGTGAAGGGAAGAATTTCTTAAAGAATTCTTTTTGCATCTTATCCCATTTTCTAATTAAATTTGAGCATAAGGAATGTAACAGTGTTTTAGCTTTGTTCTTCAAAGACAATGGAAAGAGCTTAAGTTTCAATTGCTTTGTTGATTACAAATGAAAAGTGTTATATTTTGAATCTATTTTGTGCTCATAATCCGATTTCAATATTTAATATGAGAAATTAATGAATTATTATGCATATCATTCTAATTCTTCACTTGATTATCTTATTATTTTAATGTAGTGTTTTATAAACTTTTTAAATGGTTTTGGATGAAAGGAAATGAAACGAGCATTTACGCATGCATGAAAGATATAGTAGCAAATCTACTAAAGCATTGTTGAAGTAGGCATAGAAGCTACCGTCGATGGTTCCTCAAAGTTCAATCAATATAGATATACCCGAGGAGGGCTGTCCAAGCAGCTATTGAAGCCGCTGTCGACAATACAATGACCAACCAACACAATAGTTGTTACTTCAAGATCAGATTTCATATAAATATGATTAGAACTAGTAAAATTTGCGTGAAGAAATTGTAGAGCTCTATATTATCTTTCCAATGGCACCTGGATCAACTCAATTGGAGTTCAAAAGCAAAAATTGTGATCATTTTACTGAAGTGCTACGCAGAAGAACTAGCAACTCAGACATTTTGTACCCATTTCCTACTCGATTTTGGCCTCATTTTGTACTCGTTTTTGGAATCTAATCTTACCCATTGAGGTCTAGTGGTTGTGGATCTAATGGATATGATTATTTAGGTTATATTTAGGAGCTTATAAATCTTATAAATAGGAGAGGATGCACCTTCCTATGAGACATCATCTTTGGCATCTCTTTTCTTTCTTTTTATAATAAAACTACTCTTTTTAACGGTGATTTACTAAATTCTTGGTGAAAGGTGGATGAGGTCTCTAGTTATTCCATAATGGTTTGTCCATATCTTATCTAATTTTTGTTTCTAGATTCTTATTATTTTGCATAATTAATTAATTATAGTTTTGCATGTATTCGATATTCTATCCTTTAGGCCATGATTTGTATTTACAATTAGAAATTCATATTATGATTCTATATATAGTTTAGTGATTGGTTGCATAAAATTATAATAGTATGATCATGGAATAAAAAAATTAATTTATTCTTGTTTCTTATCTAATATTTGATTGATTGTAATCTTTGTGTATATTTGAAATAGTTAATTTTTTGAGATATGGTTCATGTTTTCTTTAAATAGGGATTCAGATTATAATTCTTGATATAAATTATTTGTGATATACAAGGTTACGATAATTTAAGTATAGATATAAAGATCAAGGAAATGGTTTTTAACGTTGAGATAATCAAAGTAAAGAACTAGAGATAAATCTGATTCATTAACTACTTTTCATATTGATTTTCTTACTCTCAAATAATTACTCTTTTTCTCACTCTTATTCCATAAACTTGTGCTTTCAAAACCAAACTGTTTATGTGGATTTGACTTCAGACTTACCTAGACTATATTACATATTAATCTCTTCCACTTAGGAGTGTACGATTTAGGTTTGGCCATGTTTTTGGAGCCATTACCGGAGATACTTTATTGGTATTTTTACACTTCTATTATATCCAAGGTGTTGGAGTAAGAACTTGGTTGATTTTTATTACCACTTAGCATTGAGATTTTGTAGGTAGATTGAGAGTTTTTCTTCCATAAACTTTTCAACACTCTACTACCTTCACATTTGGACTTGCAGTTTCCAACATCATGACAAACAACCCAGGCGATTGTGGCGGCAATAGATGCTCATTTCGAGAATATTTACAGTTTGATAGGACCAACCAACTATCGTGCATTATCTTTCCACTCAATATTTCTCACTTCGAGATTAAATCTGAGATAGTTCAGCTAATGCCCAAATTTCATAGATTGGAGAACAAATGTCCCTACTTACATCTTCGAGAGTTTGAAGAAGTCTGCATAACTATGAAACTTCAAAGTATTTCCGCATAACAGATGAAGGTCAAATTATTTTCTCTCTTTGAAAGACTGAGTGATGACTTGGCTCCACTCCCTATGTCCAAATTCTATTGGCTGATGGGATGCGATATAAAAATAGTTCCTAAAGAAATTCTATCCAGCACACCGAACTAATTACTTGCAAAGACAAAATTGTAACCTTTTTGCAGAAAAAGAAAGAGACTTTCTTTTAGTGTTGGGAAAAATTTAAAAGACTTTTGCCATCTTACCCACTTCATGGGTGCGAGTGATGAAGAACTGTCAGCATATTTTATCAACGTCTAAATTCAACTTCAAAACAATTTTTGGAGACTATGTTTAATGAAGACTTTCTGAGCAAAGATGCTAACGTAGCATGGGATTATTTGGACAACCTTACCAAAAATTCCCAAGAATGAAAAATAGAGGATGCAATTGAGAGAGATCAATTAAAAATTACCATGATAGATTGAGGTGGGATCTTTTGTCTTGGTGAAACAGATGATGTAGAGACCTAGTTGACTTTCCTTACTAATAAGATTGAAGATCTAATATCCATCAGACTGCATCTGTTAGAGCTATGAAGCATGTAGAGGATGCAAGCAACATCTACAATTTGAAAGGACATACTACAGTTAATTGTCCAACTCTACGACTTTCAGGGAAGCTCTTCATAAGTAGGCTAATGCGCTTAATACTTTTCTCCATCTTGACAATACTCCATACGCATATACATATAACACATGTCGGAGAACTTGACTGCGATCTATGTGACGCCCCCAAACTATACAGATGGGCCCGAGTGTGTGTCCCAATAAAAGGGTAGGGTGTCACCAGTAGGTACTCTCAATACCAGAGTGCACGAAACCTTTTTTTTTTCAAAAACAAACATAGGCAAGAGATATGGAAGCGCATAAATATGAGATATATCCTACAGGTCTGAATCTATCTGCCACAATATTGTAGGCAATAGTATAGCAATATCCAAAAACATATATATTAGAATTATAAGTAATATGTATATAAAAAGATTGCTCATGTAGACTTAAGTACTGTATCAGAATAGAGTAACATAAATACTAAATATATACATGAGTGTCCGGATACTGCGGACCAAACTAGAAAGTAAGATAGATGCGCACATAAAGGTCTAAAAGTAAGATACATGCGCACATAAAGGCCAAAATGATACATACACAAAAAGAAAAGAATCCGATGAGAAACTGCCTACTGGCACTCGGCCTATTTCTAAAAATGTGAATCCTTTAGAGGAAGTTCCCCCTTCTAGAATACTGCAATTAAGGTTAGAAGACCTAGGGTATGATAACCCTAGAGGTTAGAACCCAAATAAGAATATAAACTCAAACTCATGCAATACTATAGAAACTATATCAATGAGACATTCTAGTAGGAACAATATAAAAGACGTATTCGAATGGGTCATAAAGTACAAGTATGCAAAACAAAACTTGAATCATGGATTACATGGTAGGAAATGTTACTTGATTAAAATATGATAAATAAGCATGAATCATGATTACATGGATCACGCAATAAGGTATACGAAATATAAAAAGAATCATGTGGTATATGATATGTATAATATGATGCAATCAAATAACAAGATAGGCCAAATGTAATGAGAATCCTATGATACAGGTTTCTACACGAACCGGAAAGAACGCCGCTAGGAAAATTTAACAAGAATTATATAGTACCAGTTTTCACACAAATCAGATGGCATGCCATTAGGCAAATTTAACAAGAATCATACAATACAGGTTTCCATGCGAACCAGGCAGCATGCCGATAGGCGAATTTAAAAAGAATTATATGGTACCGATTTCGACGCGAACCGGATGGTATGCTTATAGGCAAATTTAACAAGAATTATATGATACCAATTCCCACGCGAATCTGATGGCACGCCGATAGGCGAATTTAATAAGAATCATATGGTACCAGTTTTCATGCAAACTGGATGGAACACAGATAGGAAAATTTAATAAGAAATAGTATCAGTTTTCACGTGAACTAGATGGCATGCCTCTAAGCAAATTTAGATATGACTATAAACTCTCACAATGTAATATATGTGAAGTATCAAAGTATCATAAATGTTAGAGGGCATGTATCAATAGTATGTGAGTATGAAAAGACATGCATGGCAATACTTACAAATACAAGAGTAATAGAACATATTCACATGTATGAGGTATCATTTGTAAGCAAGAATAATATGTAAAAGTAATAATATGCACAAATTAACATGCGTGCATACATATCATATCTTGTATTAAGTGGTAAATACACGAACATAGAATATATTCCAAGACATGAGGCATGATAGGTCTGAAATCAACATGTATAGATAATAACAAGACTGATTTGAGATGTGTATATAAGTATCATATCATAAGTCAAGTGGAACATGCACGGATATAATATATATGCATATGTTGCTGCAGTTCGACAAACAGTCAGATTTTCCGGTCTTGTTTAATTAGCACAAAATAGAGTTAAAAGTTAAGATTTTGTACAGTAATGGAGAATTCAATTATCTTTCTATCGAATTTTAAATGAGTTTAATTGAAGTTCTAAAATAAAAATTGTGATTGTTTTACTATAAACATGCCTCTGTTACTATGGAACTGGTATAGGTGAGCCTTCCAGATTATATTTGATCAAGATAATATTAAATTTAGAGTCTGAGATTTTTATCAATTTGAGACATGAATGAGCTCAATTGAAGTTCTACAGCAAAAGTTATAGTTATTTTACTATCGCTAACTACTGTTGTGCTGCTACTCTGGATTGTATTAAGTAATGATATTCCAGGCTATTTTTGGCTAGGTAAATGGCTAAATTAGGGTCTGATATTTAATGAATTGTAGTTTAATGAATTCTCTTTCTAGTGGCACTGGAATAAGGTCAATCAGAGTTAGGATGCAAAAGTTATGTTAGTTCTAAAATGAACTATTGCATAGATCTGGGCAGCAATACATTCTATGCATGTATAATATGCACGGGGTGATACAGGTAATGAAACTCAAGTTACATGCAAATTTGGGCATTCAAAATCAAAAAATTTAGTTAATAATATATCTGAGATCACATGGAAGGAAATTGCATCAAGAAATCACACGTTTATAGGATTTGAAAGTGTATTCTTATATCTTGTTAAACATAAATTAGATATGAACCGATATTAATGCGATTGCTTCTTAAAACTGGAGAAATTCCCTAAGAATCACACTAAGGATTAGGGGCAAAGGCTGGAAAAGTCTTCCCCACGTTAGTATAGAAGTTTATAATTGATTTAGAGAGGTTGAACTAAGAACAAGCCTAATATAGCAATTTTGTAGATTTTCAGTCCACTCTCAGGCTGAATATTTGACAATTTATTTTAGAAAAATTGAGAGGGAATTAGAGTTTGTGGTAACGAGAGGAATAAGTGTAACACTCACTTTTTTCACTTGATATTTTTTTATTTTATAATTTATTAATAATAATATTTCTGTTTAAAAATACATTTACCACCCACCTTGTACCCAAACCAACTTGCCTAATTAAGTAGTAGTGATTAAGAAAACAAGTATGATTAATTAAATTAGATTGATTCTTATCAAAAAAATCAAGAAAAGAATTTAATTGGTTTCATTTAACAAATTGGATTCTTGTTTGACTAGATATGGAACCTGAATAGAAATCCAATCTAAATTCTAGTTGAGATAGTAAAAAAGACTAATTAATGTAGGATTCAACTCTCATCTAATTAATTAGATGTAATTTAAATTTATTTTTTTATACATATTAGGATTCAGATTCAAATTTGGTTTCTATATATCTTTTATGATTCCTAATTAAATTTGGTTTCTATATCTTTTACGATTCCTATTTAAATTTTGTTTCCCTACTTTTTGGATTTTCATCTTTAATTGGGATAGTGAATCCAATTAGAATTTATATTGGATTTTCCTACTATGAGTCAAAATTGGATTTTTAATACCCTATAAAAAGGCCCCAATCAGCTAGTCCTCTCTTCCCAAACACAGCAAGTAAGAGTGCAAAATATGAGAAAAAGAGGATAAATAGAGGAAGAAAGAGAAGAGAGTTCAACCGAGAAATTTTGGAGCACCTTGAAGATTTCATTATCTCTCATTCCAAAGACTTAGATTTATCCTAAAATAAGGCCAGGGCGAGTTTTCTAACTCACTATAAATATGCTACTGATTATATTTTACCTTGAAGTGAGCCCAGCTCACTCATAAACATGCTAATATTATACTTTATATTTTATTTAATTAAATATTGAAATATGTATTTGGAAACTCAATAGCACCGAAATAAGATGTGATAAGACACTGTACTATTATATTGTTATTGTTGTTGAATACTAAACTTTAATAATGATCACCAATCCATATACAAAACTGAATTTACTAAACTTTAATAATGATCACCAATCCATATACAAAACTGAATTTACTAGATGAAATAATTAATATTAATATTGACAAACACTGGGTTTATAAGAGAAATTGTTGATTCATATGATTTGATGGCTAAACGTAACTGCTACCACTATTTTCCTTTATGGGAGGATCAAAATAGACTCCGATTAAAACTTCCACTGTTTCCCATACAGAATGATCGAGATAGGCTCTAATCAAAACTGCCACTATTTTCCTTTTTGGGAGGATCAGGATACGCTCCAATCAAATTACTGTTCTATTTTTTCGAGGATACATGGTAATGCGTTCAGACTAGCTAAGTTCATATCTTCCTAAATTTCTAAATACTATAATTAAAAGACGTTAACTAAAAAGCTAATGATAAGCCACCTAATATGTTAAGATATGAGAATTTTCTTTGTTTTAATTAAATGACTTTTTATATTACTGAGATATTATTTCATATATTTTTCTATATATCATTTGATCGTTTTATTAACGATCCTGATTATGCATGACCAGATATAGATTATTACCTAGATGTAAACTCGCCAGATACTGAGCATGACATAATATATTTTTACGAGTATGCGGAGCTACAAGATAGATAACATCTTTAGTAGTTATTTTCTTATAAGAAAATTGTAATTAATACATATGAAACAATTTTATTGAATGTAAGGAAAAAGAATTTATTATTATTTTAACTAAAAATTATTATTTATTTTTATTTTTACCATATTCTGCTATAATATGACTGTAATATTTATTGAGGCTTGTCGTGTTATCATTCGACACCTAACATTCCACCTATCCACACTACGGAAGTAAGGTATTACAAGTGGTATAAGAATCTATCCTATTTAAGTCAGTTCAAGTAATTTGAATGGACTTGGATATCAGCACAGTCAACAGATTCGAAATTGCTTTAATTTGTTAAACCATTTTGGACTAAATACAGTAATATATATAAATATGTTTTTGCTATGTAAATTATTTACTTTATTATTATTATCTAAATAATGCTAGTTTATCCTATGAGGACTTTAATGTTAAATTAAATATAAGTACAAGGAAAGGGAATATCCTTTTTAGTTAGATGTTTAGATTTTACCTAATAGTAGTTTGCAAGAGGAAGATATCTGGGAATGATTCCTATGTCTATTAAGCAAAAATATAATCCGCTTTTGCATTCCATAGGTCTTAAGAAATTTCGAGGACGAAATCTTTCCTTAAATGGGGTAGAATGTAATACCCACTTTTTTCACATGATATTTTTTAATTTTTTAATTTATTAAAAATAATATTTAAAAAAAAATATATTTATGACCCTATAGCATATACCCCATATCCAAACCAACTTATCTAATTAAGTAGTCGTGATTAACAAAACAAGTAGGATTAATTAAATTAGATTGATTCTTATTTAAAAATTAAGAAAAGAATTTAATTTGTTTCCTTTAACCAATTGGATTCTTGTTTGACTAGATATTGAACCTGAATAGAAATCCAATCTAAATCCTCGTTGAGGTAATACAATAGATTAACCTAATTAAAGTAGAATCCAACTCTTATTCAATTAATTAGATGTAATTTAAATTTGGTTTCTATACATATTAGGATTTTGATCCAAATTTGGTTCTATAACCTTTAGGATTCCTAATTAATTTTAGTTTCTATATCTTTTAGAATTCCTATTTAAATTTGATTTCCATACCTTTTGGGATTCCATCTTTAATTAGGATAGTGAGTTCGATTAGAATTTATATTGGACTTTCCTACTATGAGTCAAAATATGATTCTTAATCTCCTATAAAAATGCTCCAACCAGTCCTCTCTTCCCAAATGCAACAAGTAAGAGAGCCAAACATGGAAAAAAGACGAGAAATAGAAGAAGGAAGAGAAGAGAGTTCAACCGAGGAATTTTGGAGCACTTTGAAGATTTCAATATCTCTCATGCCAGAGACCTACATTTATCCTAAATTAAAGCCAGGGTGAGTTATCTACTCACTATAACTATGCTACTGATTATATTATATTTTATCTTGAAATGAGTCTAACTCATTCATAAATATGGTAATATTATACTTTATTTTTTATATTTTCTATTTTATTTAATTAGATATTAAAATATATACTTGAAAGCTCAATAAATATCGAAACAAGATATAATAAGACACCAACCTGTTATAATATATGATTGGTGATAAAGTATTAACCACTGTACTATATATTATTACTGAATACTGAACTTTAATGATAATCATCAATCTATATACTAAACTGAATTTACTAAATTGAACAACTATATTGATATTGATATACACTAGATTTATAGAAGAAATTGAGAATTCATATGATTTGATGGCTAAATGTAAATGCACTACTGTTTCTCTTTTTGCGAGGATCAAAATAGGCTTTGATCAAAACTGTTACTGTTTTTCATAGGGGAGGATCGGGATTGGCTCCGATCAAAATTGCCACTGTTTCTCTTTTTGGAAGGATCAGAATAGGTTCCGATCAAATTACTGTCCCGATGGTATACGGGAATGCATTCAGACCAGCCAAGTTCATATTTTCCTAAATTTTCAAATACCGTAACTAAAAGACGTTAACTGAAAGGCTAATGATAAGCCACCTAATATGTTAAGATATGAGTTTGTTTAATTTCATGATTTTTATTTTATCGAGATATTATTTCATATGTTTTACAGTATATTATTAGATCGTTTTACTTACGATCCTGATTATGCATGACCAGATATATATTGTTAGCTAGATGTAGACCCGCCAGATACTGAGTATGATATAATGCATTTTCAAGAGTACATGGAGCTACAAGATATATATCATCCTTAGTAGTTATTTTATTATAAGAAAATTATAATTAGTACATTTGATATAATTTTATTGAATGTAAGGAAAAAAAATATTATTATTTTAACTAAAAATTATTTTTTATTTTTATTTTTGCCCATATTTTCGTTGTAATATGACTACAATAATTATTGAGATTTGTCGAGTTATCATTCGACGCCGAATGTTCCAGCTATCCGCACTACGGAAAGTAGGGCGTACAAAGCTTAATTTTTTTTAATATTTTTGAAAATTTATTTCGTGGGTAAAATAGCTAGTGGAAGATATGTATGCAACCATATTTAAAATCCTTAAACTTTATTTTAATTATAAGTTTGCCATTGGATCAAATCCTATTCAAATTTGGTCAAGAAAGACTGGAGTGATTCTAGAGATAAATTTGAAGTTGGTGTATGGGTGAAATTGAAATTCTTGATTTAATTTAATTATTTTAATAGAGTATTTGTCTGTAAAATTAACCGATCTAGAATCATTTAAGAAAAATATGGAAAAGAATACAAAATAATGAGATAAGAAGTCTCCGCTCATTGAAATTTGAAATTGAAGATTAGATTGAAAGATTTAGCACAATTTGCTCAATATCCATTCGTATTAGTTTTCGAGTTCTCGAGCTGATACAGACTATATAGAATAAATCGTTAGACGCACTTAAGGATTAGGGGTGTTACAATCTAAAACGTACACTCCTAAGTGTAAGAGATCGACAAGTAATATAGTTTCGATAAGTCCAAGTTCGAATCCACAGGAACAGTTTGGTATTAAAAACACGAGTCAATGGAATAAGAGTAAAAAATAGCAATTATTTGAGAGTTTGAAAATCAATAAGACAAGTTTTTAAAGTATCAGATTCATCTTTAGTTCTCCACTTTGGTTATCTAAGCATTAGAAATCTTTTTGATCTTTCTATCCACATTTAAATTATCATAATCCTATTTACCCCACCAATAATTTATATCCAGAATTCTGATCTGAATACCTATTTAAAGGAAATACGAACTATATCTCAAAAGATAAACTATTTCAAGTATACAAAAGTATTATAATCAATCCAATATTAGATAACAAACAAGAAATAAATTAGATCTTTTTATTTCATGATCATATTATTATAATCTCATGCATCCAATCAATAGACTATATCTAAAATCATGATATGAATTTCTAAAAGAAAACATAAATCATGCCCTAAAAGAACAATATTTGGAATACATGTAAATGTATAATAAATTAACTATATAAAATATAAGAAACTAAAAATTAAAATTATAAGAGATAGACAAACCATTGCTGAAAAACTAGAGAATTCTCATCCATCTTTTCCCAGGAGTTTAGTCAATTGTCATTGAAACAGAGTAATTTTTAATCAAAAGAAAATGAAGAGAGATACAAAAAGATTTTTTTTCATAGGGAGGCACATCCTCTCCAATTTATAAACTCCTATGAAAAATCCTAAACAATTTTATATTTTAGATTCACAACCAATAGATCTCAATGGTTAAGAATAGAGTCCAAAACTGAGTACAAAACGAGTCCAAATACGAGTAGAAAACAAATACAAAATGGGTACAAATTGCCTTGAGTTGGTATTTTGTTGCATAGATTTCAGTAAAAAATCATAATTGTTGTATTTGAACTCCTATTGAGCTGATCTTACTATTGTTAGAGGGATAATTTAGAGCTTTACAACTTCTTTCTACATAAATTTTTCTAGTTCTGATAATATCTATACGAAATTTGGTTTTAAAATTGCAGTTGCTACGCTGGCTGTCCATTGGCCGGTTGACAGCCGCTTCAGTAGCTGCTTCGATAACCCTTCTCGGATAGAAATTATAATAAAAAACATAGAGGGGTCATAGACTATAGCTTCAACAATCACTTCCATAGTTTTTTGATCGATTTGCTTTTCTTTCGCTCATACATGCACGCTCGTTTCGTTTCCTTCAAAAAGATTATAAAATACTTGTTAAAGTAATAAAACATTCAAGTGGAGAATTAGAAAATATGCATAATAATTTTTTAATTTCTCATATTAAATATCAAAATCAGATTATGAGTGAACAAAATAAATATTAAGTATAACACCTTTCACCTGTAATCACACCGCCAACTTGAGTTTTGTTAGTCCCTTACAAAATTATCAAATTAAGAAAATAAAATATCCCTAACTAAATATAAGAAATGAAAATTCTAACTCACATTCATAGGAATCACAATTGTACTTAGTGCGTGCAACAAGATATTAAACCCTTGCATTACTCTAATAGACTAGTATTGTCTCGTGAGGATTTCTAGTGATGTTACCCACAAATATAAAAAATATTAGGTTCAAGAAAATAAATAAAATTAAAATAAGGATAAGCGTAAAATAAAGATTTTTTTTTATTTTATGATTATATTTCTTGCTTTTTTATTTCTTTTCCATATCATACTCAATTAGAGATATGCACATGGATATTTACAAAGATATCAATCTTAACAAATACTTATAATCTAATATCTTTATGTACTTATCGTGATCATTTAAATCGTATCTTAGATATACTTTTACTTTCAATTAACCTCTCCTGTGATACTCTGGTGTGCATGTACATGAGTCTCGGCAAGTTTCAAACTCCAGACAACTTATAGGACTTTTCATATATATATAATTTTTAGAAGATTCCTGCCTTAATACCAGGCTCACTTTTATTTTTTTTTCAATTTCTTCTTTCATTTCTAGAAGAGCCATGCCCTAATACGAGGCTCACTTTTATTTTTTTTTCATATCAAGATTCTTGCCATATTACCAGGATCACTTTATTTTTTTTTTTTTTTCTGTTTTCTTATATATAAGATAGGCTTTGCATTTTAGTTTTCTCTTTGTCATCAACTTTTCATGACTCATTGCATAAGTGTTTAGAGTGGATACTAATTTGAATCTTAAGTGTGTGTGTGTGTGTGTGTGTGTGTATATATATATATATATATATATATATATATATATATATATATATATATATATATATATATATATATATATCTTATTGACGGATTTAAATTCACAATCAGTAATACATAAGAACTATTATAATATAAGTATCAATATTAAGATGTCAATCTCATAAATATATAATGCAAAATACTTCTAATCTTACATTTTACATCAAAGAAATGAAAGATTTTACAAATTTCTAATTTTTTATTTTTTAGTATTATGTATACATACATATGTTACAATTGTGGTTAACCTAGGTTACTTTTTTTTTTTTTAAATTTTTAGTTTTATGTATATATACCTATGTTATAATTGCGGTTAATCTAGGTATTCTATCCCACCCTTAACTTAAATTATGACGTGTCCTTAGTGCATATATATATATATATATATATATATATATATATATATATATATATATATATATATATATATATATATATATATATAACTTTAAAAATGAATACCCTAAGAACATTATTAATATTTGGAAAAGTGATTAGAGTATACTTAGTTAGTTGTCCTCTCGTCCGACCTCAACCAAGATCCAACAAGAGTCCATTCTCTTTTGACCATTTGTCAAATGTATGTGCCCTTACCAACTGAAACAAATTCATTGATTGACTTGCTCCCCTCTAACGTATTGCTTGCTTTATTTTTCTATCATCTATCGCGTCAACTTCTTTTGAATCATTGACTAGAGCATATTTGCCCATATAAAAAAAAGTTAGACTTTGTCATATAGCCAAATGATAGTTTGATTAGGCCATTTCTACGATTAATCTACATTTAAAGTTGCAAGAAACGGGCGGTCTAATATAATTAGAATATTTTTGAAGTGACTTGGTAGAGGTTCAGTTTTCAGAATATAAAAATCAACTGGAAAGTAGAATTTCTCAACTTACACTAACACATCGTTTGCCACCCCTTTTGGTATTTTACTGATCGATCGGAGAGCTGCAGTGTCCCATTAGTGGGTTGAAGTTCACCGATAACCAATTGCATAAAAATCAAATAAGGCAAAATATTTACTCTGGGACCCAAATCTAATAAGCCCCTATCAAAATAATGATTGTCAATAATGCATGAAATGGTATAACAACCTAGATTGTTGTACTTGAGGCATCTTATGCTGAATTATGGTACTTACTTATTGTGCTAAAAGTACCTTCTTTTTTATGTTCATCCTCTTCTTTATCGAGCACATGTCCATTCAAAATTTTACATACTTTGGTATTTGCTTGATAGCTTCTAGTAAAAGAATATTAATCTTTACTTGTTTAAAAATATCAAAAATTTCAACATCAAATGACGATTTTTTTTTTGTGAAGTGCAGAAGGAAAATATATATGATCAGGCTCATCAACAATGTCATGAGAATATTCATTGTGAAACTTCTCTTACTTTTCAGCAGTATTTAAAGTTGGCTCATTTATCATCTTACCACTTCTTAAGTTGATCGCTGCAATAGAGTTAGTCTTCTCGTTCAAATTACAAGATATAAGATTGATGCCTTCATCCCTATTCCTATTGCTTGGCTCTGGTTGTGATGGAGCTTATCTTTCTCCTGTGTTAGCAATGTTGAGGTGAGATTACTTACATGAGTCTTGATCTCATTAAACATAGCAGTATTCTTGTTATTGATTTTGCATAAATCGATTTTGCATTTGTAATATTTGAAATATCTGCTGTTGAGATTACATTATTTGATTGATACTTCCTTCATGATTCTTGATTTTGGATGATAGTCTAGAAAGCTACTGTTTTATAAGAGGCATAGATATATTTGATGGTGTGCAAAACTGTTGAGGAGTTGTCAGCTTCCACCATAAATTTGGATGATTTCTTCAACCTGTATAATATATATCTATATATAGAGTGTTGTCAGGTCGGGGAAAAGTTATGCTAACGACTTTTATCATGACAATTTTCTAATTTATTAAAATAATATTTTGTGGAAAAAAGGATTTTCAAAAGATAAATAGAAATAAAAGAAAAGAAGTCAAATAAGATCCCAACTCCTAAATAGATAGATAAATAAATTAGATTGGTTCTTATCTAATAATTTTGGTAAGGATTAGTCTTATTTATTTTAACAAAAGAAAAAAGATGCTAATTTGATTCATTCTGATAGGATAAGAATTTAAATAGATATTGAATTGATGTAAAGACCTAATTCTTAGATTAACTCTTATCTAATAATTAGTTATTCAAATTCTTTTAACTAATATGATTCTATTTTAATTATTTAATCTCTTTTAACTAAATAGAAACCCAATCCTCTCCCCACTTTCCAAATGCAAGGAGAAAAAAAAATTGAGAGAATGTACATGAGAAAAAAAAAAAGAAAGAAATATCACTCAAAGAGACTTGGGGATTTTATCACCCCTCAAGCCAAAAACTTAGATTCAATTCAGATCTAGATCAAGGTGAGTTTTTCAGCTCACTGTAACATGCTATTATTTATGTTTATTTATATACTTCCTGTTTTATTTAATTAAAAATATAATTTTTGGATATATACTCTCTAGTATCTCTATTTTATGCACCGTTCACTGTAGTATGCAGAAACTTCATTTTTTTTATAGAAGTCAAGGAATAGGAGTTCTGAAATTGAATTAATTTTTTTTTTGAAATTTTACTATCAAATTTCAACTACTTTACCAACAGAAGTTTCCAATTATGTAAACTTTTTTTATGTAGAATAGATCAAAGAGACCTTTCCAGTTAAACTATTTGCTTGATATCTTTGTTCAATAGAATAATGCTAAAGTTTAGATATTAGTTGAGTTTTTATCCATTTACTGAGAAAATTTTCTCTAATCTTCACTATTTCACACTCAAGACTCTAACAACCATTTCTTTGAACAATTACACTGTCAATTTTCCTTAACCAACTCCACCAAACTACATATTTAGATCATTCAATGGCCCGTTATTACAAAATATTTCCATTGGTCATTAATTATATATCGTAATCCAGGCTTATTCATATCATGTCAAGCAACCACGCCCTAGTTAGTAAACCTAAAATCACATAAATTTGATGTCTATACTAGTAATATTTGTGATTTGATCAAGATGTTAAGTATGATGTAGTTTAACGATGAACAAGGAGGAAATGAGACTACTTCAATAAGTATTGACCGGAGAAGATAATATATAAAGCATTCGGTACAACTAGGTGATGAGGTATTGGGGTGTAATGATCTTGACCATGGAAGTTATGGTAATATTGATCTAGTAATTCTCATAAATATCCAAAAATATATCAAGATTGCTAGACTGACCAACTCATACAAGTATAGTTGCTGTAAAATTACCGATTCATAGATCAAAGATGATATGGTTCAGCAGTATTGAGTTCAAGAATTGCTCAGACATGAAAAATTCTTTAGATAAGATCACTAATGGTAGCTGGTATATATATATCTTTTTGTAAAATTAATATTCTTTGATTATTGCATCTTCTTTAGTAACCCTTTGCAGATATCTTTATCTGGGAATAATAATACTGAACACATTATGATCATTTGAAATCTTGAATTGATTCTTGATGTTTTTTGATACAACAATGGCCATTGTATACTTCCTTTTTTTGTGTGGAATATGCAAAATTGTAGATACATATTATCCTATACTCGGTGCGATGATGACCATCTCCTTGAGTGTATCGAAAAGTGTTTGCCATACCTGTGTCCATTCGAACTGTATATTTTGTACAAGAAGGTGAGAAAGAGGTCTAGCAATACTACTAAAATCCTTTATAAACTTTTGTAAAAACCTACATATCCTAAGAATGAATGTATATTCTTTACAGTTTTATGTATTGGCATTTTGGAAATAGAGTCAAGTTTAGCCTTATCTATTTCCATTCCTTTAGATGAAACAATATGACCTAATGCAATAAGCTTTGTAGCCATAGAGTTGTATTTTTTCTAATTTAGGAGCAAATTCTTTTGTTGGCATCAGTCAAGTACAACTCCTAGAATATTTTTTGAAATTATTTCTAAATACAGAGAAATCATCCATGAATATCTCTAAATAATCAACAATCATGTAGCTAAAAATACTAATCATACACCTTTAAAATGTTGTGGGTGCATTGCATAATCCAAATGACATTCTTCTAAATGCAAATGTGCTAAAGGGACAAGTAAAAGTGATTTTTTTTATCCTCTAAAGCAATTTCTATTTGGTAATAACCAAAGTAGCCATCAAGAAAGCAATAAAATTCGTGCCTAGCAACTCTCTCAAGTAGTTGGTCAAGAATGGTAACAGAAAGTGATCTTTTTGTGTTACTTGATTTAATTTTCTATAATCAAAGCACAAACACCAACTCGTAGTTGTGTGAATGGGTATTATCTCTTCATCCTCGTTTTTAACAATTGTTACCCAACTTTTCTATAGAATAACTTGGGTTGGACTTATTTACTTACTTTTAGTAATTGGATTGAAGATGCCAACATCAAGAAGTTTCAACACTTCAGTTTTAACCACTTTCTTCATGGGAACCTTTGTCACATTTTCCTTATTGACTTAGCTTTATCTTCCAAAGCAATACAATATGTACAAGGGGTCCATATCTTTGATGTCCGCTATATTCCATCTAGAGCTCCCTTCTATTTTTGCTATGCTAAGAGTAGTCACTCTTCTTGATTCTTTTCAAGATGAGCTGAAATGACCATTGGAAAGGTTTCCTTAGTTTCCACAAACGCATACTTGAGATCCTCCGGTACCGGTTTTAACTCAAGTATTAGGGCTTGGATATTGGATGATATTAACTTTTTTGTACTTTGAGGTAACTCTTCATATACTTCTGTTTTAAAAATCCATCCTATGACATTTAAACAATGAGCATCAGTAAAATATTTTATAATATTAACAGTGTTCTTGGAATTGAGCCACTCAAGGAAAACCATCATCCATTGTCAATGCAAGCTCCAATGGATTAGAGATGCACAATGATATAATATCTCCTTTTCACAATTTTTTTTCAATATAATTAATATCCTGCAATTCATAAGTATTGATATTTTGTTGTTTGCAGACATTGAAAACATTAACCTCAAGGGTCATGTTTCCAAACGATAACTTCACCATATCATCCTATAATTGATAACAATGTTAACAGTGGCTAAAAGTGGATGTCCAAGAATAATAGGGATGTGAAGACATGAATTTCTTATAGGTGCAGTGTCGATAACTATGAAGTCTACTGAAAAGTAAAAATTTTTAATATGCACAAAAACATCTTCAACGATGCCTTTATGGTACCTTCCTGATCTATTAGCTAATTATAGTTGCTTTATTATACCTACTATCTTTAAATTCTCTTAGATCCGGTTGCTTGTAAATTGAATATGGTAAGAGATTTACTCTAGCTCCGAAATCTAATAGAGCTTTCTCACTATTATGTTGACCTATCACACATGAAATAATTGGACATCTAGGATCTTTCTATTTAAGACGTATCTCAGAGTGGAATAATACACTTACCTTCTCTGTGAGAAATACTTTCTTTTGTATATTATGATGTTTTTATTGTATACAAGTCCTTCAAGAATTTTGCATATAACGGGACTTACTTAATTGCTTCCAGCAGAGCGATATTGATTTGTACCTATTTAAAAATTTCTAAAATATCAATATAAGATGTAATAATATTTTTAGTTTTTAATGTTAGAGAAACGGTACAGGTGGCTTGTAAGTCGTGGAAGTGGATTATCTGGGATTGTCATCTTTAGATTATTATGCTGACTTATCATCCTATTTCTCTTCAATATCTCTTTTTGAAACCAGCTCATCAAGTGCTTTTCCAGTCACAATAATTGCAACAGGTAACTTAGGCATATCTTTATTAAATGAAGAATAATTGCATTTATATATTCAACTATTTGAAGTACTGGTCTCCGGTTGAGATGACAACTTACTTTTTTGTGCATTCGCAGAGCGGAACTAAGGTGACTTACCTTAGATCGTATATCACTAAGGCTATCACATTCTGATTATTTATAGTTTATTGCAACTGAATGAATTGCTGTTGTACTTGGATCATTTGATCTATTTTCTACTCTATCTTTATAATATTACTCTCAAGATTTCGCTTCTATGGTGGTTGGTACACATAAGGTTGACTAGAAGGTTGGATGTATTGTTGTGATGTCGAATTAGTGGGTGGTTTGTTTTGCTGATTAAACTGCTGTTGAGCATTTTGCTTCCATTGAAAACTTGGGTGATTATTTCAATCAGGATTATAAGTTTGTGAATAATAGTTATTTGCTGGTTGAGGAACAATGTTATAGGCATTAACTTGTTTATTTAATACTTCCTTAAAAGCGGAAAGAGTTGGAATTTAGAGTTATATGTCCCTATAATTCACAAATGTCACAAACTTCTGCGATTTTTTCTATTTCCTTAACAATGTCTGTTTTCTTAGAAAGCAAATCTTCAAATTTCTTAATTTATGATCTAAATTGTACACTCCCAAGTGAAAGAGATCGACAAGTAGTATAAAGGTGGTAACCCATGATCATTCTCTCGTGGATCATTTTTATTATTGTAGTGGGCACTTACGAAAGAAACATATTATGGAATAAAAAGATTGAATTCTTAATTTATTAAACTAAAGATTGAATATTATTTACTTAAAGAAAATTGTTGGTCAGATAAGTTAACTCTCTCATAAAATAATTTACTGGATTTGTTTATATTTGTTTATCTCTGTTCACAGATCATGTGGCCTTTCTACAAATAGAAAATATATATCAAGCACAAAATTATATAAATTTGCAAACTTGATAATTTGGCTAACTCCCCCAATTAATCCTTATGTATTTTGAGTTAATCTAAGCATAACATATGAATAGTAAAAATAAATATTCAAAATCTAAACGTACATCATGCTTAAAAAGTCTACGGTATATCAAAAACTAAGCAACAAATATATCATCAAAGTATATATCATCAAAGATTCGAAAACATATTTATATCTTAATAATGATAAGAGGGAATAAAAAATATCAACTTTAAATTGAGCATGACAAGCAAATAAACACATACTATTAAATTTTTTAGGGTTTGTTACATCATCTAAAACAAGGCAGATATTTAGTCTCTAATACTCATCATACCCATCAATGTATGAATAAAAGAATTTTTTTAATTAATAACTATAAAAGAATACAAAAACTATTGTGAAAATAAATATAAACTCTCTATTATCTCTCGTATCTTTTCTGTAAAATTCTAAACTACATCGGATATTTATAGTCTCCAAAAAAAAACCTAACAAGAATTTTATTTAAAAGGAAACTCATTTTACATCAGAAATTTTTGAATAAATCATCAGTATAATTGTCCAAAGCCGTACCAAATGTTGCATCAACAACCGTTCTTGGGTTTTTATCACAGTCATTTGCTTTTGACAGCTAGCAGATGACTGTTGATAGCTAAGCTTGTCAATTGGCCGTTTGAGTTGATATTTGATATACACTTCGATTTTTCGATTTCTATCTATATAGAATCTTGAAATTTTTTTATAAAATACTAGAAAAATATTATAGTAGAGAGTTGTATAAATAAAAATAATTTATCACTAATTTCTTGTATTAATCATTAAATTGGAGTACGAGTGCACAAAATAAACTAAAATTATTATACTTTTTACTCGTAATTATCAAGTTTCTCCAAATGTCTATTTTGACATGTACACAGCTTTTGTGATTGGAGCTCCTTGTTTTTCTTCATTTCCATGTCAATTAAGAAGATGACCCTGCTAGGTATTCATACAAGTACATTATCTTCTATGCCATTCTTGCATTTTGCTTGGTCAACTTCAAAGATTCATCATAAAGTTGACAATATGCATCTCAAAAATCAGACTTGTTATCATCAACATCATCTAAACTTCCAATAGTTTTTTTTCACACGAAGCTCATCAAAAAACTGTGTGAAGCAACAAAAAATAAAATTTTCAGACTCTTCATTTAATCTCTCATAAGAAGAATAATTAAAGTCATCCCAAATAATCTTCATAGCTTTCTTTTTCATTTGCTTATTTGCACATCATGCATTATATGACCATATCCAAAATACTTATAGCACTGTGGTTTCTTTTTCTTTTTCTTATTTGCACATCATGCATTAGATGACCATATCCAAAATACTTATAGCACTATGGTCCATTAGGCCTATTGGTTGATTGTCATCCTCTAGGTCAATCCATCAAAATACTTAGTTCTCAATCAAAATACAGTAAATCTGCTCCAATACCAATTGACAAAGTTAACAAAGTGCAATAATTATGTGTTGAAGCATTGTATACGATGGATATCAATATCAATTAAACAACTAATAGCTTATGATCAATCACAACATAAAATAAATATATCAAAGAGTCAAACATATATAAAGACATACATTTTTTTATGTGGAAAAATCCCACAAAGGTAAAATACCACGAGATGAACGATATTGCTCTTTAATATCAATATAAGTTTCGCAATATGATAGCTAGATAGTAATCATTAGCAATAGTTCCGTATTTAATTCTACTACTAAACAATCAAGTAAGATCTCTAACTCTCAAAGTATCATCAATCTTATAAAGACAACTCTCACTGGTATAGAATTAGGAATAATGAAAGAGATAATAGAAGAATACAAGTTATCGGATATATAGATTAAAGCCTCATTTAGATGGTGAAAATATAGATTAACGATAATATAAATCTCAATGAACAAGATTAACAACTTCTTCTGCAACGTGGAAAGTTGCAAGATTGAAAGCTATAAAAAACTATAAGATGAAATGACCTTTTTTTTTACCAAATCTTTAGCATATTGACTTTCCTTCAATGAGGGAATTAATAGATGTTTTTCTTCCACAAGAAACCTTTTGAAAAATGACTTTAACTATTAAGAAAATCTTTTAAAGATGACTTTCCATCCTCTTTTGTAAATGATTTTTCATTTAAGAGAAGACCTTTAAAAGATCCATATGAATTTTGACAAAAGAGTTTCTTTCCATAAATACTTCTACGTATGACTTTCTTTCTATACGAGCATGTTAACTTTCCTTTTATAAGATTTTTTGGCAAAATGAGTTTCCTTTCACAAGACATTTTACATGGTGATTTTTCTCAACTTGAATGCATTCTAGCGCTAATATATGGTAACACATGATTATTGTTTCAGTCCCAAATTTGCAAATCTATATTGTAAAATCCATAACAAACATAATATTACGTTAGAAGCAAACATGAAAGGCTCAATCCGAAGACCTCTTCTTGAGATCTACACTCGTAATCAAACTCTCCAACTCAAATCTAGCTCCCAAGATCTAACCTCTCATATCAATAACTTTATGATATAAGAATTATTAATATAGACTCCGATTCTGATTTTAACTTCGATTATGATTCCGACTCCAATTCCTATTCTGACTTTGTAATCGCTTCACCAATTCAATTAGAATACTATCTTGTATTAGCATTTAGTATTAGATTTAGCCCCCACACCACCTATTGAGTTATGTGTATGGTGTTGGTACACCTATAAATATATATTCTCTGACTTATAATAAATAGATTGAGTTTTAATTTTGATTACCATCTGACATAGTATCAGAGCAATTTTGAGAAATAAATCTCAACCATCCACTTAAAAAAAAACTAATATGTCTGCTTGCATGCCCCGAAGCACCAAAGCAACTATTGAAAGAGCCATCAATTGTGCTGCTGAGACATCGAGACTAGCCACCATCAAGATTTCTGCCGCCATTGAGAGCTTGATTGATTAGTTGGTTCCTATTGAGTGATATGATCTCTCCTCTGTTCAATAACAATCTAAGCACTTCACCTACTTCCTCGACTTCAAGTTGTTTTGGACACCTAAATCATCTCTCTTAGCTAAAATCAGTTCTCTATAAGTTGTATTCTCAAACTTCTTTCTATGGTATCATCTACTTTAAGTAATTCATCTATTATTGTTGCCCCTATTTTTACTACCATGATGAGAATTGATTTCCAAAAAATCTTACTGTTACTACTAATAAGTTGAATGACAATAATTATATTTTATGGGTTTAGTTGTTCAAAGAATTTGTTGATGCTCAATGGAAAATTATGCATTTACTGGATAATTTACCAAATGAAATGGTCCCATATATTCAGATTGGTTTGCTAACGATTACTGCGTTATTACAAAATTCTTTAATAGTATGGAGGATAAAGTAAGTTCTTATATAATATTCTTAAAAACTGCAAAAGAGATATGAGATATCCTTAAAGAAATTTATAGAAATGAAAAAATTATATCAAGAGTATTTGAACTATATGAGTACTTATTTACTCTCAAACAAGACAACATATGTATATCTGAATATTATTCTATCCTCCAAGGCATATTGGATGAGTTTGAAATTTACTAACCCCTAATTATGCATCTTAGTATTTTGAGATAATATTATCAGGATCTTGGTGTTGTCAAATTCTTCTCTGACCGAGATTCTTTAGATTCTTTGTGTTTCTACTGAATTTACTACATCAACAACTCAACTTCCTGTTTTCAATGACCACTCTATCCTACTTTTTGGTCAAGAATGAGGCCATGGTCATAGTCACGGTTGTGATTCAGGGGGAGGCTATGATTGTGATGGTCAAGACCCAGGTACTGGTGGCTGATCTCGAGTATGTGATTAATGTAGCAAGAAGAATCACATATCTACACACTACTGGAAATAGTATGAAAAAGCAGAATGGGTGCAAAGTATGATAAGCAACCCTTTGATTGGTTTTTCTAATTCATTAGGTACTATATCAATGTCAAAAGATACTTTATCGATAATAAATTCTACTAGCACTTCGGCATCATCTCCGATGGTTCAAATTCTACAAACTGAACTTGACAAACATCTCCATCTTCAGTCCACTATCATCGTTCTTCAATGCTACTCATGCATTCTTGTTAGTTAATGATACTTATATTACCTCCTCTAGTCTGTTTTCCTCGGAAATAGTTTTGTTTTTCATTGCCATTGAATTCAAGAGAAAAATTACAGATTCTTTAAAATTTCTCTTCTTCAAGTCTACAACGACAAGAAAAACAAGAAAAATCAGACAGAGAGGGTTTATAAACCACCGCTTTCTTTTTACAGAAGTAGTGGGTTTTATAGCAGCTGTAGGGATCGATCCTTTCCCCGTTGACGATTTGGCATCGGCGATTGGAGGCGAGCTTCTTCCTCACCTTCTTCTCCCTGATTCTTGGAGGAAGGACAGAGTTCTCACGGACAAGAGATTTTTGCCAAAGGTCTTCCTCTATTCTTCTTCAAGGGTATTTATAGACTCTCGATTGTTGAGCCAGTTTCCTTATAGATGGAATCGAGAAAATTTGATTTTGAGGAGTGTTTCCATATAGATAGAACTGATATCTTCATGAAATCTTATAATATTCTTTTCAGTTGGATTTTGATCTAAATTCGTCATATCGGGCCCTATTTCTGCACCCAAAGAATCAATTAAAGATTTAATTAGAATTTCATTGATTATCAATTTCCAAAAATAATTATTTACTTTGTATCCAAAAATTAATTTGATTTCAACTTACAATTTGAATAATTATTTAACTCAAGAAAAAAAAAATTTAGAACTTTGTATCCAAAAATCAGTTGGACTCTAATTAGAGTTTGAATTTTATTTGGATTTGTACAATACTCAAGACGATTTGGGGGGTTAAAATCAAGTGCGTGGGCAAGGTTTACTGCATGCGAGGCCGGACGTAGCTTCACGTTGCGACCTCGCTACAGGGGGGAAGAGCCTCGCTACAGCTAGGCAGGTGCCTCGTGCCTCGCTGCAGCGAGGCAACGAGCCTCGCTGCGAGGGTTTGCCTCACAGCAAGGATCTTCGCTACCGCTGAGCCCCCTTTTTTTTTACTCGGACTAGGATTCGGACTCGGATTTTGGATTCCTACTCAGACTATAATTCCTACTCGGACTATGATTCCTACTATTTTTATCGTTCTATAAGACCCCCTCTAAAGTTTTCAAAATTTTGTCTCTTCTGAAAATTTTGAAATACTTTGGAATTTTTTTTGGTGAATGAGTTTACAGAGATGGAACTTGCTAAGAGTGTGGATATACTTTAACAAGTTGAGTATTTTGACTGTGATGGGACTCATTTGTATTGCCAAACAGAGCCGATGACTCGTTTGATTGAAAGACAGAGCCGGTGGTTACTTTCGAATTGAGATTGAAGAACCATGAGCAGAGGTATTCAGAAAACGTACTCATGGGGCTTTGACAGAGGTATACTATTGAGCATGTCAAGACTGCTTGGTATATTTAACGGGATACCTCTCCCTTTCACCTTTCTGGTATCAGGTTGCTCCTACCCACAGTATGATAAGACTGGTCAAGGATTTTAGCTTTCTCTTGCCTCAAGAGCGCTGGGCTGTCCACACATTCTTTCTTATCATAATTGGTATCCATTTAATAGATCATTGGAGTGTGACCAGGTGAGGTCGAAAACCATGGGCAGAGGTATTCAGAAAATGTACCCACGGGGTCTCGGCAGAGGTGTTCAGAAAACGTACCGAGGTGACCGGGTTAGGGTCAGAAAACCATGAGCAGAAGTATTCAGAAAACGTACTCATGGGGTCTTGGCAGAGGTGTTTAGAAAATGTACCAAGGAGTTTCGGCAGAGGTGTACTGTTAAACATACCGAATGGGTCTTAGCAGAGGAGTTCAAAAAACATACTGAGGTGACCATGTTGGGGTTGGAAACCATGGGCAGAGGAGTTCAGAAAACATACTCATGGGGTCTTGGCAGAGGTATTCAGAAAATGTACCAAGGGGTTTCGGCAGAGGTGTACTGTTAAATATACTGATTGGGTCTCAGCAGAGGTGTTAAGAAAACTTACGGAGGTGACCATGTTAGGGTCGGAAACCATTGGCGGAGGTGTTCAGAAAATGAACTCATGGGGTCTTGGCAGAGGCATTCAGAAAACGTACCAAGGGATTTCGGCAGAGGTATACTGTTAAACATACCGATTGGGTCTCAGCAGAGGTGTTCAGAAAACATACTGAGCTGATTAGATTTAAATTATAGAGTAGCTCGCCTGGCTGACAGACAGAACTGGTAACTCCCCTGGCTGACAGACAAAGCCGGTGACTCGCCTAGCTGACAGACAGAGCTGGTGATCGTGTCGGGATCATAGAGTGTATTATTTGTGATTGTTCAAATCTTGCTGTCAAAGGTAAGATCTTAACATGAAAGGTTTGCTTGCATTGAGGTGAGATGGTTTGAATCTCACTATCAGATGTAAGATCTTAACATGACAGGTTCACGGAATTTTTAGTAAACCCTCAACTATCAACGGATTTGAGGTGCCTTTACCAATTGCCATTTGCGTTGGGCTAGCCATGCTATTCCCCTTAGTATGATGAGTTGTCGTAGGTCTTATTTGGGCTTAGATGCCAAACGTTCCTTCTTCCCTTTGCTTTTGAAGCATTGGGTGGTTCATACTTTTACCTCAGCATGAGGAGTTGTCGAGGATTTGAATTTATCTCCCCTTTGCTTTTGGAGCATCGAGTCATAACTTATCTTTACAAGATAGTATTGTGATAGATTTGTCAAGAGATTTTTAGGCAACCCCCAGCTATGAATGGATTTGATGTGCATTTACCAATCGCCGTTTGCGTTGGGCTAGCCATACTTTTCTCCTCAGCATGATGAGTTGTCGAGAGTTTTGTTTGGGTTTAAATGCCAAACGTTCCCTCTTCTCTTTACCTTTTTGGTATTGGGCAATCGGTTTTATATTCTTACCCCCAGTATGATAGGATTGGTGAGAAATTTTTGATTTCTCTTCCCGTTGTTTCTGCAGCATTGGGCGGTGGATTCATTAGCCTTCCCTTTCCTCTTTTTTTGAAGGTTGCTAGTTGTAGTATTTCTTCAAGAATTTATCATTGATAGGCATCATCATCCTATCGCCATCTTGATTGATCAAGCGATAGGCTCCATTTGAGTAGACGGTTTCTACTACAAAAGGTCCTTCCAATTTGGATTCGAATTTTTCCTTAGTCTTGTGAGTCAGGATCATTGGTCTTTTGACAGTTAAGACCAAATCTCCTTCTTTGAAAGTTCTTCATTTAACTTTCTTATAAAATACCCTCGAGATGCGCGCTTGATACAACTCGTTTTGTTGCTTTGCGTTCAGGCGTTTTTCGTCCAAGGCCTCTAAATCTTGGAGCCGTTTTTGATGTTTTTCTTCAGTCATCATTTTTGTAACCAGCGCTACCCGCAGGGACGGGATTTGGATCTCCAACGGCAATACTGCTTCGCAACCATACACCAAAGAGAATGGCGTAGTTTTTGTTGGAATTCGCACTGTCGTACGGTAAGCCCACAAACACTCGCCTAACTTTTCATCCCAATCGCAGCAACTTGAAAAAACAAACTTTTGTAGAAGCTTCATAATAGTTTTGTTGAAAGCTTCGGCTAATCTGTTAGTTTCCGGGTTATAAGGCGTTGAAGCCACTTCTTCAATTCCGAACTTGCCACAGAATTTCACGAAGCCTTGACTAATGAATTGAGACCCATTGTTGTGGATGATCCATTGGGGCACATCGAAGCGGTAAATTATGTGGTTTTGATGAATTTGACCACGTCCGTTGTCTTTACTTCTCTCATAGGACAACTTCTACCCATCTAGAGCAGTAGTCGGTTATCGCCAATATGAATCGGTATCCTTTGGAGGATGGCGGAGTGATTGGCCCGACAACATCTATTCCCCATGTCTAGAACGGCCAACTGGCAGTTGATGCATGTAAGTACTCTGGAGATTGGTGTATGAAATAAACATGGAACTGACAGGCATGGAAACACTTTGTATATGCCACTGCGTTTGTGATCATCTTGGGCCAAAAGTACCCCAATCTTC
This sequence comes from Dracaena cambodiana, assembly GCA_036321105.1. Classification (NCBI taxonomy): domain Eukaryota; kingdom Viridiplantae; phylum Streptophyta; class Magnoliopsida; order Asparagales; family Asparagaceae; genus Dracaena; species Dracaena cambodiana. The sequence continues at coordinate 39,959,477 of JAYEPQ010000004.1, forward strand.
TAATGCGGTCCCAGAGTTTTGGTCCAGGCTGGTGGGCCCCATAGGTCCCATTGTGGGTTTCTTTAATCACCTTCTAAGGCTCGTTTTTTGATAAGCAACGAAACATAATGCCATCGTGTGATCTCAGATACAGAGTGTGGAGTGCGGCGTTGTAATAAAACTTTGTAGCCTTGTTTCTTATGGAAGTGGCTTCTTTAGGATCCTAAGGAAGGATGCGGTGCAATGGATAATCCACAAGTGGAAAACACCAATCTCTTGGCTCAAAATATATTTCAACTTGGTTTGATTCCTCTACCTCCATGATTGCTTCTGAGTGTAGGCATTCGCGACTGCCAATCGTGACATGCTTAGTTGACCCGCTTGGTATGGCCAAGGTTGTAGCCAACGATGCAAGAGCATCGGTGTATGTGTTCTCAAATCTTGGCACATGGTCAATATAAAAATCTTCAAACTTATTTGCTAGTCACATTGTTTTTTGGTGATATGATATGAGAACTTCATGCTTTACTTCATATTCGCCCGATATCTGGTTGACGACTAGCTTTGAATTACCATATGCTTCAAGATACCTCACCCCCAGTTGCCAAGCAATTTGGAGACCAGTAATAAGGGCATTGTACTCCGCGACATTGTTCGTGCAAGGCTTGGTTAACGAGTAATGATGAGGTATCATGTGTTTTTGGGATGATATTAGGACGACTCTCACACCGGCAGCATCTCTCCTTGCCACTCAATCAAAGTACAGTTGCCACATCTGCTCTTCAGATGCTGCATTAGCTTCTGCAACTTCATTGGGAATGTCGGCCTGGAGTTTAGAGTTTTCTGGAACTGGATGTTCGGCGAGAAAATCAGCTATGGCTTGACCCTTCGTCGCTTTCTGAGGCACGAAGTGCATGTTATAAGGTGATAATAATAACGCACAATTGGCGAGTCGGCCATTTAATGATCCCAGCTTAGTCATGAGCAATTTCAGCGGATTTATCCGAGAAATGATGTGTATCGTCTGGCAAGCTAAGTAATGTCGCATCTTCTGGACCGCGAATACTAGTGCTAGGCATTCTTTTTCGATTGGGCTGTATCGATGCTCCGCTCCAATCATTGTTTGGCTCAAGTCGTAGATTGCCTGCTCCTAACCTTGATCATTATGCTGAGCCAATATTGCTCCAAGGGCATGGTCCATTACTCGCATATAAATCAAGAATGGCTTCCCCGAAACAGGTGCCATTAAAACAGGCGATTTTGTGAGGTAATCTTTGATATCTTCAAAAGCTTGCTGGCAATCTTCATCCCAAACGAATGAGACTCCCTTCTTCATTAACTTTGAGAATGGCTAGCACCTTCCTGATAGATTTGCTATAAATCGTCAGATATATGCCAATCTGCCTTGCAACCCCCTGAGTTCTCTCAAGTTTCGCGGTGGCTGTATTTCTTTTATTGCTTTGACTTTATCTGTATCAAAATGAGTTCCTGTCGAAGTCACCACAAATTTCAAGAACTTCCCGCTTAATACTGCGAGGAAGGACTTAGTAGGATTCATTTTCAGCTAATGCTTCCTCATGATGTTGAACATGACCCTCAAGTCTCGCAGGTGATCTTCCTTCTTCTTACTCTTGACGGCGAGGTCATCTACGTAACACTCGACGGTTTTACGTAAGTGTAACTAAAAGATGACGCTCATGGCCCATTGGCAAGTAGTGCCAACATTATTTAATCCGAAGGGCATCACTGTGTAGCAATAAATTCCAAGTGGTGTTCTGAACGCTGTGTGCTTCTCATCTTCTGGACACATCTTAATTTGGTTGTATCCTGAGAAGCCATCCATAAAGGGCATCCCCTCAAACCCACACGTATTATCAATCATAACATCCGTGATGGGGAGTGAAAATTCATCTTTTGGACATGCAACATTGAGATCTCAAAAATCTATGCATATTCTTATCTTGCCATTCTTTTTGAGCACTGGCACAATGTTCGCTACCCAATGAGGGTGTCGCTCTTTGCGGATAAATCCTGAGTCTATCAATTTCTTTACTTCAGACTTTATGGCTTTCATCAGTTTAGGTTTAGAGCGTCTTTGTTGTTGCTTTACAGGTTTAGCATCCGGTTTAATATTGAGTCGGTGCATGGCAACTTGTGGGTCCAGGCCGGGCATGTCTTTGTAACTCCATGCGAAGACGTCAATATACTCCATTATAAGGGATATGAGGTCCTCTTTCTCTTGAGGAGTGAGACTCTCACTTATAAATATAGGCTTCGGTCTTCTTCAGTGCCCATATTGACTTGAACCACTTGGTCTTCGGTTGGCGTTTCTCGTTGCTCGAATCTAATATCCCATTGGATATCCAGGTGTTGTGCCCAAGAATCGTCGGGCTCTTCATGGCTTACTGAAACCATGTTAGCAGCAAAGGTCTTAAAAATCAGAATCGAATTCAACTATTTCTTTAGAACTTTCTGATTCGGTTAGGTCTTTGTATTCTCTTTCCGAAGATTCGGAAGTAGTAACATATCCCAACCATCGGCCAGTTTTATGGTAGTAATCAGGCTCTTTTCCTTGTGGGACAAACGAACGCAAAAGGTTTCGTTGTCCTCTTCCGAAGTTTAGACTTTGTTTATGTTTGAAATCGTATCCCATCTTCTTCATCATTCGATGAGAGATTGGTTCATAATGGCCAAATTGAGGTGCCGCTTGGTTATCATTTTCAATATTTATGGTTGGCTCGGGCCGTGACTCAACTCGCCCGAATATTTTTGGCTGTTGGTCTGGCCATTGAGTGGGCACCTCAAAAGTAGCCCCATGCTCATTGTGAATTTTGGTTTGATCAGTCTACGATGACCGAATTGGCAGGTGGAACGCCGCTAAGGCTTCCCACTTAGATATACTATCTACTTCTATGCTTGTGCAAGACGGAGTTGAATCCGAAGCAATAGCGGGAAAATAAGCGAAAGCTAAATTTTCTTTGATAACCCATTCGCCCACCTCATCATTGGCGTCGATTACATTATAATCATTACAATTAATCATAATAGGATTTATTTGGAACTCGCAGTCTTCTTCATCTGCCGGCTCGGGCTTGGCGTCCGCTTCATTGCCGTTGTCACAATCCCTTTTGACATCCTCTACTGATTGCACAGATGCCTCTACTGTATCTCTGTACAACATGGCATCCATGAAATAGTTTTCTACCCCCTGAAAAGTTGTTTGTCGATGATCAACGTGTGAGCTCTCCCTTTATCATCGCAAAACTTCATACATTGGTGGAGGGTAGAAGGCACTACCAAGTTGGAGTGGATCCAGGGACTGTTTTCCTCGAAAACACTTTTGCTTTTCATTGCCATTGAATTCAAGAGAAAAATTACAGATTCTTTAAAATTTCTTTTCTTCGAGATTACAACAACAAGAAAAACAAGAAAAATCAGATAGAGAGGGTTTATAAACCACCGCTCTCTTTTTACAGAAGTAGTGGGCTCTGTAGCAGCTGTAGAGATCGATCGTTTTCCCGTTAATGATCTGGCGTCGGCGATTGGAGGCGAGCTTCCTCCTCCTCTTCTTCTCCCTGATTCTTGGAGGAAGGACAGAGTTCTCGCGCACAAGAGATTTTTGCCAAAGGTCCCCCTCTATTCTTCTTCAAGGGTATTTATAGGCTCCCGATTGTTGAGCCGGTTTCCTTATAGATGGAATCGAGAAAATTTGATTTTGAGGAGTGTTTCCATGTAGATAGAACTGATATCTTCATGAAATCTTGGAATATTCCTTTTAGTTGGATTTTGATCCAGATTCGTCGTATCGGGCCCCGTTTCTGCACCCAAAGAATCATTTAAAGATTTAATTAGAATTTCACTGATTATCAATTTCCAAAAATAATTATTTATTTTGTATCCAAAAATTAATTTGATTTCAACTTAAAAATTGGATAATTATTCAACTCAAGAAAAATTAATTTAGAATTTTGTATCCAAAAATTAGTTGGACTCTAATTAGAGTTTGAATTTTATTTGGATTTGTACAATACTCAAGACGATTTGGAGGGTTAAAATCAAGTGTGGGGGCAAGGGTTTACTGTGCGCAAGGTCAGACGCGGCCTTGCGTTGGACCTCACCGCAGGGGGGAAGAGCCTCGCTGCAGTGAGGCAACGAGCCTCGCTGCTACTGCAACGAGGCAATCACCTCGCTACGAGGCTTTGCCTCACAGTGAGGATCCTCGTTGCCACTGCCCCCCCATTTTTTTTACTCGGACTAAGATTCAGACTCGGATTTTTGATTCCTACTCGGACTAGGATTCCTACTCGGACTAGGATTCCTATTATTTGTATCGTTCTACAAGACCCCCTCCAAAGTTTTCAAAATTTTATCTCTTCTGAAAATTTTAAAATACTTTGGATTTTTTTTGGAATTGGTGGATGAGTTCACAGAGATGGAACTTGCTAAGAGTGTGGAGATACTTTAACAAGTTGAGTATTTTGACTGTGATGAGACTCGTTTGGGTTGCCAAACAAAACCAATGACTTGCCTGACTGAAAAATAGAGTCGGTGATTATTTTAGAATTGAGATTGAAGAACCATGAGCAGAGGTGTTCAGAAAATGTACTCATGGGGCTTTGACTGAGATATACTGTTGAGGATATCAAGACTGCTTGGTATTTTTAACGGGATACCTCTCCCTTTTGCTTTTCCGGCATCGGGTTGTTCCTACCCCCAGTATGATAAGTCTGGTTGAGGATTTTAGCTTCCTCTTGCCTCAAGAGCGCTGGGCTATCTACACATTCTTTCTTATCATAATGGGTATCTATTTAATAGATCGTTGGAGTGTGACCGGGTGAGGGTTGAAATCCATGGGCAAAGGTGTTCAGAAAATGTACCGAGGTGACCGAGTTAGGTTTAGAAAGCCATGAGCAGAGGTATTCAGAGAACGTACTCATGGGGTCTTGGCAGAGGTGTTCAGAAAATATACCAAGGAGTTTCGGCAGAGGTGTACTGTTAAACATACCGAAGGGGTCTCAGCAGAGGTGTTCAAAAAACGTACTCATGAGGTCTTGGCAGAGATATTCAGAAAACGTACCAAGAGATTTCGGTAGAGGTGTAGTGTTAAACATACCGAGGGATTGGATTTAAGTTATGAAGTAGCTCGTTTGGCCGACAGATAGAACCGATGACTCGCCTGGCTGACAAACAGAGCCGGTGACTCTCCTAGCTGACAGACAGAGCTGGAGAACTTGTTGGGATCATAAATTGCATTATTTGTGATTGTTCAAATATCGCTGTCAGAGATAAGATCTTAACGTGACAAGTTCATAGGATTTTTAGAAAACCCCTAACTATCAATGGATTTGACATGCTTTTAACAATCGCCGTTAGCATGATGAGTTGTCGAAGGTCTTGTTTGGGCTTAGATGCCAAACGTTCCTTCTTCCCTTTGCTTTAAAAGCATTGGGTGGTTCATGCTTTTACCTCAGCATGAGGAGTTATCGAAGATTTGAATTTCTCTCCTCTTTGCTTTTGGAGCATCGGGTCATAACTTATCCTTATAAAATAGTATTGCGACAGATTTGTCAAGAGATTTTTAGCCAACCCCTAGCTATGAACAGATTTGATATGCATTTACCAATCGTCGTTTGCGTTGGGCTAGCCATGCTTTTCCCCTCAGCATTGTTGGTAGTGAAAATTTCTAAGTAAAATGGAGTTTTCCACAACAGAACGTGGAGCTAATTTTATAGCTTCGCGTTTGGCTATGTTAGCCTCGCATTTGAGTAAAACGTGGAGCTAATCAATAGCTCTGCGTTCTGGTTTCTTTGCTCCACGTTTTGATGCGATTAGCTCTGCGTGAGCAGATAATCAGAATCATAAATTGATTGAGATTAAGATTTGGGCTTATCCAAATACCCAAATTAAGTCCAATCAGAACTCTAAATCAAGAGATTTAAATCAAAACTAAGATTTTTGATTGGAATCCTTAATGAGTACAAATTCTATTTAGATAGAAACTCTCATATTGATATAACGCTATAAATACCCTCTTGAGGAAGCCTTGGGGGATCTTTTGGAAGTTTTTGGTGAAGTTCAAATTACGCGTGAGAGCCTTGAACGAATCAAGACCAGAGAAGATTATCCAAAGTCGGCCAGCATCTTCTTCATCAAGAGCAAGAAGACCATCGTCGTCAGATCGTCCAAAGGAGCTACTAGATAGATCCCATCGCCACATAGATCCCACGATATTATTGTAAAAGAGAGCGATAAATATAAATCCTCTCGTTTGTTCTTTTTCTTATTCACTTTCGTTGTAATCTAAGTTGAATTCAATGGAAGGAAAGCAAATTTTTGCTGTGAACAAACTGGCGACCACAGTGGGAGAAATCTCTTTCACCAAAGAAGAGATTGTGGCACAATCTGACGTCGAGAGGATCGGATCCGACGTGAACATGCTAGTCGTAGAGATCGACCAGCAGAAGTACGAGGAGTATCTCTCCTCTGAATCAGGTAACCTGACTGAAACGCGACGCTATCGTCGCGTGCGCTCCAATACCCGAGCATCGAGGTAATCGGGTCTCCACCGATAAACGGGGACCCTTGGAGACCATGGCCATAGAGCCGTCTTTTGGACAGAAAACCCTAGTAGAGGATGGCCTCTTTATTGTCAAAAAAAGCTCGGGAACTGGATTAACCAGAACCCAACTCCTAAATAGAAATAAGAGAGATAGGCGAAAGGCCCTCAAAGCCCGCATTGAACGCGAGGCTAAGTTCACAAAACGCGAGACTATGGTCCCTTGCAAATTGGCTCGCGTTACTCGCAAGACCAGCCAATATCGTGATAAACGTGAAGCTAAGACTTGCGATAAACGCAAGATCTTTATCACTCGCGTTAATCGCGAGGATAAAATTTCCTTAGAGCCAGCGTGTGATTCTCCACGCGAGGCTACTACTGAGCTTAGCGATAAATGCGAAGCCAGTAAAACTTGCGATAAACGCAAGATTTTTGACTCGCGTTAATCGCGCGGATAAAGTTCTCTTAGAGCCAGCGTGTGATTTTCCACGCGAGGCTACTACTGAGCTTAGCAATAAACGCGAATCCAGTACAACTTGCGATAAACGCAAGATTTCTAACACTCGCGTTAATCGCGAGAATAAAATTTCCTTAGAGTCAGCGTGTGATTCTCCATGCGAGGCTACTACTAAGCTTAGCGATAAACACGAAGCCAGTAAAACTTGCGATAAACGAAAGATTTCTAACACTCGGGTTAATCGCGAGGATAAAATTTCCTTAGAGCCAGCGTATTATTCTCCATGCGAGGCTAATACTGAGCTTAGCGATAAACGCGAAGCCAATAATACTTGCGATAAACGCAAAACTCCTCAGCTCCGCGTAAATCACCAAGATGATTGGCAAATTTGCGTTAATCGCAAAAATCGCACTAAACATGAAATTATGACTTTCGTTAATCGCAAAAATAAGCCAGCGTGCAAGAATTTTCTTCCAGCAGGGCTAAGATTCCAGAAGATAAACTTCTGTAAGGACGTCAAGCCAGCGTAAAACGCGAGGCTAGCGTATCCAAACGCGAGGCTATTTCTCAGCCCTGCATATCAAAACGTGAAGCTACTTCCCAGCTCCGCGTATCAAAACGTGAAGCTACTGCTCAGCTCCGCGTAAGTCAACCTGAACACAAAATTAGGGTTGATCATTGCACTGTTAGACCAGAACTTGACTCCAATGGTCCTACGAAGCTTCAGTGGGCCCCTAGACCCTCTCAATGGATGAGTGGGCCCCACGACTCCATATCTAAGGCCACTGATCTTAGAGAGTACTTAATCAAGAAAAGAAGTATAAAATAAGTTCAGTCTGAATCTATTTGTCACTGCCAGCAGCTTATGACAGCAGTATCCACTGTAGTGGACAGTTGCTACTGCAGCAAGAGAGGGTATCGGTATTCGAACGATTGACTGAGTCGGACAAAACCCTGCTGCAGCAAGAACAGCAGTATCAAAACGCGAAGTTAATAGCCTCGCATTTACAAACGCGAAGCTAAAGTTCACAGCCTCGCGTTGAAACGCGACAGCTAGTAAAAATAGCCCCGCGTTTACAAACGCGAGGATAACGCGATAGCTTCACGTAGAAAAAGATCAGAGGTCTTTCTTCTTCTCCAAGCCGTACGGCCGGAAAACGGCGATCTCGCCGGTAAAAGTAGTGATTGGCCGGTCAAAACCGAGCCAAATCACTCCAAAATTGTTCTAAAAAGTCCAAAAGTTGAGATTTTTACCTCCAATAGGCGCGACATGGACTGGCTCACCGCTGTGGCCACTGTCTCAACCGCTGCTGCCGCTGCTAGCACCGGCCGCCGATGGTGAGGAGGCGCGCGATGTCGTGGTCTTCTTGGGTGCCATTGATCTTGGAGAAATCTACGAGAAATTGAGGGAAGCTCGGTCGGAAAACGCTCGGGTCGCCTAAACTCTGATCGCCTGAGCTCTGGTCTCTGGAAGACTCTTCGAATGAAGTAAGGAAGAAGAAGAGTTAAGACTCTATTTAAATAAGAAAACCCGCCTCTTCGTATTCGGCGCGAGAATTGGAGCAATTACTGAGCAGTTTTTTTTTCTCATTGAAACGCGAAGCTATTAGCTCCGCACAAGTGAACAAAACGCGAAGATAACTTGGTATTTTAACTCCGCATTTCCAGTTTGAAGATCCAAAGTATTTCAAAATTTGCTAAATTCTAAATCATTTTGAAAACTTTGGAGGGGGTTCTGTTGACAGTGAAAATTTCTAAGTAAAATGGAGTTTTCCATAACAGAATGCGGAGCTAACTTTATAGCTTCGCGTTTGGCTATGTTAGCCTTGCGTTTGAGTAAAACGAGGAGCTAATCAATAGCTCCGCGTTCTGGTTTCTTAGCTCCTCGTTTTGATGCGATTAGCTCCGCGTGAGCAGATAATCAGAATCATAAATTGATTGAGATTAAGATTTGGGCTTATCCAAATACCCAAATTAAGTCCAATCAGAACCTAAATCAAGAGATTTAAATCAAAACTAAAATATTTGATTGGAATCCTTGATGAGTACAAATTCTATTTAGATAGAAACTCTCATATTGAACTAAGGGTATAAATACCCTCTTGAGGAAGCATTGGGGGATTTTTTGGAAGTTTTTGGTGAAGTTCAAGTTACGCGTGAGAGCCTTGAACGAATCAAGACCAGAGAAGATTATCCAAAGTCGGCCGACATCTTCTTCATCAAGAGCAAGAAAACCATCGTCGTCAGATCGTCCAAAAGAGCTACTAGATAGATCCCATCGCCACATAGATCCCACGATATTATTGTAAAAGAGAGCGATAAATATAAATCCTTTCGTTTGTTCTTTTTCTTGTTCACTTTCGTTGTAATCTAAGTTGAATTCAATGGAAGGAAAGCAAATTTCCGTTGCGAACAAGCATGATGAGTTATCGAGAGTTTTGTTTGGGCTTAAATGCCAAACATTTCCTCTTCCTTAACCTTTTTGGTATTGGGCAATCGGTTTTATACTCTTATCCCCAGTATGATAGGATTGGCGAGAAATTTTTGATTTCTCTTCCCGTTGCTTCTTACAGCATGGCGGTGGATTCATTAGCCTTCCCTTCCCCCTTTTATTTTGAAGGTGGTTAGATATAGTATTTCTTCAAGAATTTGCCATTGATAGGCATCATCATCCTGTCACCATCTTGATTGATCATGCGATAGGCTCCATTTGAGTAGACGAATTTTAGTATAAAAGGTCCTTCCCACTTGAATTCAAATTTTCCTTTAGTTTTGTGGGTCAGGATCATTGGTCTTTTAACAGCTAAGACTAATCTCTTTCTCTGAAAGTTTTTTGTTTAACTTTTTTATAAATGCCCTTGAGTTGCACGTTTGATACAACTTGATTTGTTGCTTTGCATTAAAGCATTTTTTGTCCAAGGCCTCTAATTCTTGGAGCCGCTTTTGAAGTTTTTCTTCAGTCGTCATTTTTGTAGCCAGCGCTACCCATAGGGATGGGATTTGGATCTCTAACGGTAATACTGCTTCACAATTATACACCAAAGAGAATGGCTTAGCTTTTGTTGGAGTTCGCACTGTCGTACGGTAAGCCCACAAATACTCACCTAACTTTTCATCCCAATTGTGGCGACTCGAAGAAACAAACTTTTGTAGAAACTTCACAATAGTCTTGTTGAATGTTTTGGCTAATTCATTGGTTGCCGGATTATAAGGTGTTGAACCCACATCTTGAATTCTGAACTTGCCGCAGAATTTCATGAAGCCTTGACTAATGAATTGAGGCTCATTGTCATGGATGATCCGTCGGGGCACACCAAAGCGGTAAATTACATGGTGTTTGATGAATTTGACCACGTCCGTTGTCCTTACTTCTCTCATGGGGACAACTTCTGCCCAGATGACGGAGTGATTGGCTCGACAACATCTATTCTCCATGTCTTGAATGGCCAACTAGCAGTCGATGTATGTAAGTGCTCTGGAGGTTGGTGTATGAAATTAGCATTGACCTGACAGGCATGGCAACACTTTGCATATGCCACTGCGTGTATGATCATCTTGGGTCAAAAGTACCCCAATCTTCTAATGCGGTTTCAGAGTTTTGGTTCAGGCTGCTGGGCCCTGCAGGTCCCGTCATGGGTTTCTTTAATCACCTCCTAAGCCTCACTTTTTGCTAAGCAACGAAGTAGAATGCCATCAAGTGATCTTCGATACAGAGTCTGGAGTGCGGCATTGTAATAAAACTTTGTAGCCTTGTTTCTTATGGAAGCGGTTTTTTTAGGACCCTTAGGAAGGATGTCGCGCAACGCATAAACCACAAGTGGAAAACGCCAATCTCTTGGCTCAAAATTTATTCCAACTTGGTTTGATTCCTCTACCTCCATGATTGCTTATGAGTGTAGTAGTTCGCGACTACCAATCGTGATATGCTTAGTTGACCCACTTGGTACGACCAAGCTTGCAGCCAACGATGCAAGAACATCGGCGTATGTGTTCTCATATCTTGGCACATGGTCAATATAAAATTCTTTGAACTTATTTGCTACTCGCATTGCTGTTTGGTGATATGGTATGAGAACTTCATGCTTTATCTCATATTCGCCAGACATCTGGTTGATGACTAGTTTTGAATCGCCATATGCTTCAAGATGCCTCACCCCCAGTTGTCAAGCGATTTGGAGACTAGTAATAAGGGCATTTTACTCCGCGACATTATTCGTGCAAGGCTTGGTTAACGAGTACCCTTGAGGTATCACTGTTTGTGGGGAGACATTAGGACGACCCCCACATCGGCAACATCTCTCCTTGCCGCTCCCTCAAAGTACAGTTGCCACATCTGCTCTTCAAATGCTGCATTAACTTCTGCAACTTCGTCGGGGATGTCGGCCTGGAGTTTAGAGTATTCTGGAATTGGATGTTCGTCAAGAAAGTTGGCTATGGCCTGACCCTTCGTCGCTTTCTGAGGCACGAAGTGCATGTCATAAGGTGATAATAATAACGCCCAATTGGTGAGTCGGCCATTTAACGATCCTGGCTTAGTCATGAGCAATTTCAGCAGATTTATCAGAGAAATGACATGTATCGTCTGGCCAGCAAATACTAGCGCTAGGCATTCTTTTTCGATTGGACTGTATCAATGCTCCGCTCCAATCATTGTTCGGCTCAAGTAGTAGATTGCCTGCTCCTGACCTTGATCATTATGCTCAGCCAATAGTGCTCCAAGGGCATGGTCCATTGCTCGCATATAAATAAAGAATGGCTTCCCCGAAACAGGTGCCATTAAAACAGGTAGTTTTGTGAGGTAATCTTTGATATCTTCAAAAGCTCGTTGGCAATCTTCATCCCAAATGAATGAGACTCCCTTCTTCATCAGTTTTGAGAATGGCTGGCACCTTCCTGATAGATTTGCTATAAATCGTCAAATATATGCCAATTTGCCTTACAACCCCCTGAGTTTTCTCAAGTTTTGTGGTGGCTGCATTTCTTTTATTGCTTTGACTTTATCTGGATCAAGATGAATTCCCGTTGAAGTCACCACAAATCCCAAGAACTTCCCACTTGATACCCCAAGGAAGAACTTAGTAGGATTCATCTTTAGCTAATGCTTCCTCATGATGTTGAATATGACCCTCAAGTCTCGCAGGTGATATTCCTTCTTCTTACTCTTGACGGCGAGGTTATCTACGTAACACTCGACAATTTTGAGTAAGTGTTCCTGAAAGATGGCACTCATGGTCCGTTGTTAAGAAGCGCCGACATTCTTTAATCCCGAAGGGCATCACCGTGTAGCAATAAATTCCAAGTGGCATTTTGAATGTTGTGTGCTTCTCATCTTCTGGACACATCTTGATTTGGTTGTATCCTGAGAAGACGTCCTTAAAGGACATCCGCTCAAACCCACACGTATTATCAATCATGACATCCGTGATGGGGAGCGAAAATTCATCTTTTGGACATGCAGCCTTGATATCTCAAAAATCTATGCATATTCTTATCTTGCCATTCTTTTTGGGCATTGGCACATTGTTTGCTACCTAATCAAGGTGTCGCTCTTCGCGTATGAATTATAGGTCTATCAGCTTCTTCACTTCAGACTCTATGGCTTCCATCAGTTCGGGCTTGGAGCATCTTTATTGTTGCTTTACAGGTTTAGCATCTGGTTTAATATTTAGTCGGTGCATGGCAACTTGTGGGTCCAGGCCGAACATGTCTTCGTAACTCTATGCGAAGACGTCGATATACTCCCTTATAAGGGATATGAGGTCCTATTTCTCTTGAGGAGTGAGACTCTCGCTTATAAATATAGGCTTCGGGTCTTCTTCAGTGCCCATGTTGACTTGAACCACTTGGTCTTCGGTTGGCATTTCTCGTTGCTCGAATCTAATATCCCATTGGATATCCAGGTGTTGTGCCCAAGAATCGTCGGGCTCTTTGTGGCTTACTGAAATTATGTTAGAGGCAAAGGCCTTAAAAATCACACTTGCACCAAAATCAGAATCGGATTCAACTATTTCTTTAGGACTTTCTAATTCAGTCAGGTCTATGTATTCTCTTTCCGAAGATTCAGAAGTAGTAACATATCCCAGCCCTCGCTCGGTTTTATGGTAGTAATCAGGCTCTTTTCCTCGTGGGACAAACGAACGCAAAAGGTTTCGTCGTCCTCTTCCGAAGTTTAGACCTTGTTTATGTTTGAAATCGTATCCCATCTTCTTCATCATTCGATGAGAGATTGGTTCATAATGGCCAAATTGAGGTACCGCTTGGTCATCGCTTTCACTATTTATGGTTGGCTCGGGTTGCGACTCAACTCACCTGAATATTATCGGCTGTTGGTCTGGCCATTGAGAGGGCACCTCAAAAGTAGTCCCATCCTCTTTATGAATTTTGGTTTGATCGGTCAATGACGACCGAATTGGCAGGTGGAACGGCGCTAAGGCTTCCCACTCAGATATACTATCTACTTCTGTACTTGTACAAGACGGAGTAGAATCTGAAGCAATAGTAAGAAAATAAGCAAAAGCTAAATTTTCATTGATAACCCATTCACCCGCCTAACATTGGCGTTGATTACATTAAAATCATTACAATTAATCGTAATAGGATTTATTTAGAACTCGCAGTCTTCTTCATCTGCCGGCTTGGGCTTGGTGTCTGCTTCGTTGCCGCTGTCACAATCCCTTTTGACATTCTCTGCTGATTCCACAGATGCCTCTACTGTATCTCTTTGCAGCATGACATCCGTGAAATAGTTTTCTATCCCCTTGAAGGGTTGTTTATCGACGATCAATGTGTGAACTCTCCCTTCATTGTCACAATACATCATGCATTGGTGGAGGGTAGAAGGTATTACCAAGTTGGAGTGGATCCAGAGACGTCCTAAAAGCATATTATAGGAAGTGTCTGCGTCGATTACATAGCAAGTTGCTTCAGACTTCAGGCTCCCAATCTGGCAACAAAGTCGGATCTTCTCCAAAGGGTGGCTTCTAATTGAGTTAAATCCAAAGATGGAAGTATTGGTGGGAGTCAGTTGATTCACTAAAATCCCAAGTGTCTGCATTAATCTCCTTGGGATTATGCTTAGGGCGGAACCTGGATCTATGAGGATCCGATTCACTTTGAGAGAACCCATGTACCTTGTATAATACAGGGGTCTGTTATGTTTGGTATTTTTAACTTACATGTCGTCTGGCGAGAAGGCGATGTACGGGACCTGCCTCGTCACTTGGTTGCAGTGAGGGTAAGGTTCCTCTACGTTCAAAGGCGGCTCTGCAATTTGAGCCAAAAAGGCTTCGGAGTCAGCCAAAACTTCCCTCAACGTGTCTATGGTTATCTTGGATAATCGCAACAACTCGTAAAGAGTTATGCAGGCCGGGATGTTTGCTAGCTAGGCAAGCATATCAAATTTAAATGGCGCACCAGCTGCCTCACCATCCTTCCTTGTCCCTTTCTGGAAGCAGAGTTCCTTCTGCTTGGATGGTGGCTCTTCATTCGTAGTGGTGGGTTCGTCAGGCCGCTCTTTGGAATAGTCTTTAAGATAGCTTCTCCCCGATTGAGTTCTTGATGGGCCTGCCTCATCATGATGAGTGGCCAAAACCGATGCCTCCGTTTCGGAATCAGTTAACATACTTGTCTCATCGTGATCTTCCTCGATGATTGCAAAAATCATGTGGCAAGTTTTTCTTTTGCTCAGCTTATGTTTTTTTGATGAAGACCATTGCTCATCATTCAAAAGGTCTGGATGCACCCACATGATCTTGCCCTTTTTCGTGGTGATTGGAGAGAGCCCTTTCTTCTTCATGCCATGTGGGTCGTGATTCACAAGCACCATTTTCCCAGTGGGCACTGGAGTGACTCTGGCGGGAATTTCATTCGTTCTAATCATCAACGTGAACCATTAGACGTCACAGTTTTCTGATCCGACCTCAGTGTAATCACCTTGGCCTCGATTAGTGCTTGTATTTTTCTCTTTCGAGTATAGAAATCCTTCATAGCATGCCCCAAGTTCTGAAGATAAAGACAGTATTTGGGGTCGTTGGTCTTTCCTGCTTCCTCCGGCCTCGGATTAGAGGGAAATTGAAGCATCCCTTTCTTTTTGAGTAGGTTGAATAATGTCACGTTTGTTCGTCTTTGAAGTCGTAGACAGGAGCAGGAAACTGCTTAGATGGCCCCTTCTCTTTTTGATCTTTTGGCTTTTGTTGCGAAGGGTCGTGCCGCCAAAGCTTCTTTTCCTTTCGATCGGGAGCCTCGAGGGTATTGTCTTCCTGACTGAGCATCTTTTGTAGGACATTGTTCTCCCAAGCGGCAGATAAGGTCAACAGCTAGCTCGCCTTGCTTAGCTAGATCTTTCCAACTCTTAGATTTGGCGACTCCCATTTTGACCAATATTTCAGTGTGAAGGTTGTGCTTGCAGGTTCGACCAATGTCTCTTGTGACATGCCATGGGGGCATCGCATTGACATCTCACGGAAACGCTTTATGAAACTCTTGATTGTCTCGTCCTCTCTTTGCTTATTCACTAAAATAGAGTAAATGGACACTTCGGTGTCATCTTCGAAGAAGCGCGCTAGAAATTCCCTTTCCACATCGGACCAGGCATTGATGGTCCCCAGGGACAGCTGCATAAACTAAGTAAATACAGGCCCTCGTAGGGTACTTGCGAAAATTCTTGTCATCATTGGGTCATTGCCTATGAGATGGCCGGTCTGAGAAAGAAAACAGTACATGCGTTGATTTTGTGACCCCTTCCCATCATATGACTCCAACTTGAGAGGTTTATATTTTGGAGAAAACGGGGCAAACTCCCACTCCATTGGGTAGAGTCTTGATATCCCGGTTTCCCTCAATCCTTTGCTATGCAGTAATGCCTCCACCTTGTTATGAAGTTTTTCCAACCTTTCCGCATGAGGATTAAAGATATACTCTTCCTTGTTTTTTCCATCATTATTCTGGTTGGGATCATCCTTCTTTGTCTTGTCAGGGTTGGATTCAACCTTATCTTTATCTTTATTAGTTTTGTCTGAAGAAGAAGAACCCCTGGCCCATTCTCTGTATCTTTCTGATTATTTTCCAAGACCTTTGCTAGCATTGTCCTGAGGTCCTCGATACATTTTTGCTGCTTCTGGATGAGACGTTCTTGAACCTCAATCCTTTGTCTCATCTCGGTCGACGTCTCGGCCATATGTACTATCTTCCACTAGAGCGAGAGGAGGCATGCGACCGCGGTGTTGCTATAGCCGAGTGATCGCTAAATTCTTCCTCTTCATCATCCAACCCCCTTGCTAAATCTATATAGTTGCGAGGTGCTGTTATGCCCATTTTGAGACAAGTGCGAGGGTAGGTCTCCTCTGCTTTGGTCTCAGAGACATACCCACGTTGACTGGTTTCTTACCTTTATTCACCATATTTAACAGGAAAGTAGGCAATTCTTCACCTGAGTCAGAGTTTCGCCTTCGCAGTCGTCTTCTCTCCGGAATGTAATATTTCGATTCAGACAGCCGGTTGAATACCGACATTCTCGGGGCTTCACAGTGATAGTGAGTCAAAACTGCGGCGATCAATTTTTCGCAGCAGTATGCCCAATGGGGCTGTGCGGCTTCCCTTTTTTTTGTGAGATATCTTCGTAAGTCCAGAGTCTCTTCACGTGGTGATGCAGTCCTCTTTTGGGAACAAAGTCCATTTTTTGAGTAGGTTTTGTTTGTTTGGTCATGTTTGTCAATTTTCATATTAGTTTTATGTTCGTCACTAACTTTGGTAGGCCTTGCGTGACTCTGTTTGGAAACTTGACGTATTGATCTAGCCTCGCACACTGGCTTAGCTGGACTAGCCCCGTGCGCTGGCTTAGACTCAGTTTGTTTCTCCTCTTTCTCAGTGCCAAGTTGGTGGGGTTGATTGACATTGCTGCGATGGAGCTGTTCGCGACGGGGCTGATTAATTGTTACCGCGGTGGGGCTGTTTGTGGCGGGGCTGATTATCATCTTCACGGCGAGCTTGTTCAAGATCACTACGGCAAGGCTGCTCACGGCGGGGCTATTCGTCGTCACCGCGGCAGGGCTGTTTGTGCTCATCGCGGCGGGGCCATTCGCGGCAGGGCTGATTATCATTTTCGCAGTGAGGCTGTTCACGGCGAGGCTGATCAATGTCTTCGTGACGAGGCTGTTCGTGGTGGGGCTGATCAAGATCACCGCCGCGAGGCTGATCGCGGAAGGCTGTTTGCGGCAAGGCTGATTGTCATCTTCACGACAAGACTGTTCGTGGCGAGGCTGATCAATGTCTTAATGGCAAGGCTGTTCGCGGCGGGGCTGATCAAGATCACCGCAACGAGGCTGTTCGTAGCGGGGCCGATTAATGTCACCGCGGCGGGCTGATTGTCATCTTCGCGGCGGGGCTAAGTGACATCAGCGAGGCGAGGTTGATTGAGGTTGAGTTGATCTTGAGCCTCACCTCCCTCTTTCTTTATGTTAGGCTGTTGAGCACCATATTGGCGAGTTTGATCCTCGTCAAATTAGCAAGATTGAGTCTGTGTCTTGCATGCAAAGTGAGCTCTAAGTGCTCTATGGCGTTCCCTTCGGTTCCGGTTGTGGATCTGGGTTTGCCTTTGCGCCGCAATAGGGTTCCCTTTGGTATCATATGCAGCGAGTTCTCTAAACATAGGGAGTGACTCTGTTTGTTTAGGCGGGGTCGGAGCTCGAAAATCCAAGTGCCTGTTGATGGATCAATGCCTCCTTGTCATTCACGACCATGAAATCTCCTCCTTGTTCAGAGTTAGTCTTCTTGTGCTCTCGCCATGCAGATCTCTTGTAGCGTGGACTCGCTGTGCTCGAAGATATGAAATCTTCATATTTTTGCTGGTCGACTTCGATCACCAGCATTTCGACTGTCTTTGCAATCTCGCCAATGTCAGATTGGGCCACCATCTTCTCGTCAGTGTAGAAAATCTCTCCCACTGTGGTCGCCTGTCTGTTTTCCTCGGAAACAGTTTTGCTTTTCATTGCCATTGAATTCAAGAGAAAAATTACAGATTCTTTAAAATTTCTCTTCTTTGAGATTACAATGATAAGAAAAATCAGACAGAGAGGGTTTATAAACCACCGCTCTCTTTTTATAGAAGTAGTGGACTCTGTAGAAGCTGTAGGGATCGATTCTTTCCCATTAACGATCTGGCGTCGGCGATTGGAGGCGAGCTTCTTCCTCTTTTTCTTCTCCCTGATTCTTGGAGGAAGGATAGAGTTCTCGCACACAAGAGATTTTTGCCAAAGGTCTTCCTCTATTCTTCTTCAAGGGTATTTATAGGCTACCGATTATTGAGCTGTTTCCTTATAAATGGAATCGAGAAAATTTGATTTTGAGGAGTGTTTCCATGTAGATAGAATTGATATCTTCATAAAATCTTGGAATATTCCTTTTAGTTGGATTTTTATCCAAATTCGTCGTATCGGGCCTTGTTTCTGCACCCAAAGAATCAACTACAGATTTAATTAGAATTTCATTGATTATCAATTTCCAAAAATAATTATTTATTTTGTATCAAAAAATTAATTTGATTTCAACCTAAAATTTGGATAATTATTCAATTCAAGAAAAATTAATTTAGAAATTTGTATCAAAAAATTAGTTGGACTCTAATTAGAGTTTGAATTTTATTTGGATTTGTACAATACTCAAGACGATTTGGGAGTTAAAATCAAGTACGGAGGCAAGGGTTTACTGCGTGCGAGGCTGGACGCGGCCTCGCGTTGCGGCTTCGCTGCAGGGGGGAAGAGCCTCGCTGTAGCGAGGCAGGTGCTTCGTGCCTCGCTGCAGCGAGGCTCTACTGCTGCAGCGAGGCTCTCTACTGCTGCAGCGAGGCAACGAGCCTCGCTACAGCGAGGCAACGAGCCTCGCTGTGAGGCACAATGAGGATCCTCGCTGCCGCTGCGCCCCCTTATTTTTTACTCGGATTAGGACTCGGATTTTGGATTCCTACTCGGACTAGGATTCCTACTATTTTTATCGTTCTACATAGTTCGCTATAAGTTATCAATTCTGAAGCTTCCTCTCATATAACATACATTGTTAATGATTTCTCTGCTGCAGTAGTTGGTGAGGGAATAATTCATACTACTAATTTATTAATTCTTAATAATATTTTGTTCATTCCTAAATTTCCTGTTAGTTTGTTATCTATGACCCAAATTACTAATAATAATAATTGTTCTGTAACGTTCTTTCTTACTTACTGTTGGCAGTGAAAATTTCTAAGTTAAAAGGATTTTCCACAACAGAACGCGGAGCCAATTCAGTAGCCCCGCGTTTGGTAATATTAACTTTGCGTTTGAATAAAATGCGGAGATGTTTAATAGCTCCGCGTTGATTCCGCAGTCTGGCTTGTATTAGCCTCGCGTTTGAGTAAAACGCGGAGATGATCAATAGCTCCGCGTTAGCTCCGCATTTTGGTTAGTTAGCGCCGCGTTTTGATGCGATTAAAGCTCCGCGTAAGCAGATAACCAGAATCTCAAATTGATTAAGATTATGATTCTGGACCTATCCAGATACCCAAATCAAGTCTAATCAGAATTCCATCAAAACTAAGATATTTGATTGGAATCCCTGATAATGACGAGTTCTATTTAGATAGAAACTCTTGCATTAATTTGGGGCTATAAATACCTTCGTGGTAAAACCCTAGGGATCTTCTTTTCGGCAATTGAGATATTTTTCTGAAATCTTGGAGAATTCGAGTTACGCACAGAGCCTTGAGTTCGTGAAGATCAGAGAAAATCACCATCTTCTTTCTGGAGTTCTTGAGAAGATCGAGTTACGCGAGAGAGCCTTGAACAAATCAAAACCAGAGAAGATCGTCTATAGTCGGCCGATATCTTTAAAAGAGAAGATTTCGACGTACCGATCGTCCAAAGGAACTACGATAGATCCCATCGCCACTGATCCCACGAAATATTGTAAAAGAGAGCGATAAATATAAATCCTCTCGTTTGTTCTTTTTTTTTTATCTTGTTCACTTCCATTGTAATTCAAGCTTATTCAATGGAAGGAAGCGAAGGAACTTTTGCGATGAACAAACTGGCGACCACAGTGGGAGCCATCTCTTTCACTGATGAAGAGATAGTGGCGCAATCGGACGTTGACTTGATCGGATACGAAGTAGACATGCTGGTCGTTGTAATCGACCAGCAGAAGTACGAGGAGTTTCTCTCCTCCGGATCAGATGACTTGGATGAGACACGGCACTATCGTCGCATGTACTCAATGCCCGAGTGACGGGTAGAAAGGTATCCACCGAGAGACGGGGATCCTTGGAGACTGCGGCTATAGAGCCGGAGTTCACACAAGAAATCCTAGCCGAGGATGAGCTTCCGACTGCCGAAGAAGACCTAGGGACTGGATTGACCAGGACCCAACTCCGGAACAGGAATCGGAGAGCGAGGCGTAGAGCCCTCAAAACCCGCCTTGGACGCGGAGCTAACTCTAGAGGACGCGAGGCTATGGTCCCTCGCAAACTGGCTCGCGCTACCCGCGAGACCAGTCTCTACCGCGTTAAACGCGAAGATACAACTTGTCTTAAAAGCAAGGAAAAGCCAGCGTGTGATTTTCCACGCGAGGCTATTACTGAGCCTAGCGAGAGACGCGAAGCCAGTAAGGGTTGCGCTAGTCGCAGAATACCCAACACTCACGAGAGATGCGAGTATAAAAATTCTCAAAACCAGCGTGTGATTTTCCACGCAAAGCTATTACTAAGCCTAGCGAGAGACGTGAAGCCAGTAAGGGTTGCGCTAGTCGCAGAATACCCAACACTCGCGAGAGACGCGAGTATAAAAATTCTTCAAAGCCAGCGTGTGATTCCCGACGCAAGGCTATTGCTGAGCCTAGCGAGAGACGCGAAGCCAGCAAGATTTGCGCTAGTCGCAAAATACTTAACACTCGCGAGAGACGCGAGTATAAAAATTCTCTAAAGCCAGCGTGTGATTCTCCACGCGAGGCTGATACTGAGCTAAGCGAGAGACGCAAGGCCAGTAATACTCGCAATAAACGCAAGACTTCTGATACCCGCGAGGAACGCGAGGACGATTGGCAAATAGTTGTCAGTCGTAAAAATCGTGCTAGGCGCGAAGCTATGATTTGCGTTAATCGCAAAGATAAGCCAGCGTGTAAGACCTTCCTTTCACGCGGGGCTATTATTCAAGAAGCTAAACTTCTAAAGACATACCAAGCCAGCGAGAGACGCGAGCCTAGTGTGGATAAGCGCGGAGCTATTCTTCAGGCCCGCAATGTGAAATGCGAGGCTATTCCTAAGCCACGCGAGGATCGGTCTAACCCCAGAGTCAGGGTTGATCAGACAAAGAAGTTTCAGTGGGTTCCCAGATCTTCTCAAGAGTTGAATGGACCTCTTGACTCTATGACTAAAGGCGCTGATCTCAGGGAATATCTCTCTAAGAAGAGAGGCATAGACCAACTTCAGGTTGAGCTTGTCTGTCATTACCAGCAACTTGTGATGGCAGTATCAGCCGTGATGGACAACTGTGGCTGCAGCAAGAACAGGATATCTGTGTTCGACCGATTAAACGAGTCAAACCAGAATCCTGCTAAGAAGACAAGAACCACTTCCCTGAAGCAAGGGAGAGCTGTAACCTCCAACATGGTAGGAAAAGGGAAGAAAATTGCAGAGATGGATGATGATTCAGAATCGAGCGATGAAGAACCTCATCGTGTTACTCGACTAAGATCAGGAACCGTCCCGCCCCGAAATTATAAGAAGCTCGCAGGGGGTTCTTACGACGAGGACAGCGATAATTCCGCTATAGCCTCGCCTCCATCCTCTACATCGTCTCGGCTACAGAAGTCAGCATCGCATATGGCAGATAAGTCTGACGATATCAATCAGAGATTTGAAGCTCAAGAAAAGATGATTCGAGAGCAGCAAAAGATGATTGAAGGTCTTAAAGTCATGCTATCGAGATTTGTCGAAGATAATGCCAAAAAGGGCAAAGAAACTCTGAATGAAGAAGAACAGGAAGAGAAAGCCCGCTCAATGCATGAGGATGACGATAGATTTTCTTTCCACGACCCGCATGGGGAAAAGATAGAAAAGCTACAGAATCAACTCGAAGCTTTAATGCATAAAAAGGAGTTGAAAGAAGCAGGGGTCTCAAGACCGTATCCTTTTGAATGGGATACGATACCATACCCACAGAAGTATAAGCCGCTCAAGTTAGAGCCATACGACGGGAAGGGATTGCCCATTCAGCATATATATTACTTCTTGTCCCAAGCAGGACATTTGATGGGTAATGACCCCATCATGACCAAAGTATTCGCAAGTACTTTGCGAGGGCCTGCCTTTACTTGGTTCATGAAGTTGCCCCCAGGTACTATTAATACCTGGTTAGATGTTGAGAAATTATTTCTCACATTTCTTTGAGGATGACATCGAGATTACGGTTCATTCCCTCCTTGCAACTAGACAAGGAGAATAGGAAACGGTTAAAGACTTCATAGAAAGGTTCCGGGAGAAGTCCGTACATTGCAAACACGGAATGATCCAGGAAACTCTAGTCGAGACATGTCGACACAAGCTTAAGACCAATGTGCTCCTCAAAATGGGGGCCGTAGAGTCCAAGACGTGGAGGGACTTGCTTAAACAAGGAGAGCAAGCTGAAGACTTGATTCGCCGAGTTGAAGAGTCCCGCGGGCCAAGAAGTGCTGAGGGTAATAAGTCATATACCCAAAACAACAACAATAAAAATAAAGGGAAAGCAGCGATGTCGTCAGAAGCTGCTCCTCAGAAAACCAGTCCTCCGCCAGAGCCAAAGCCTCAAGGTCAGCGAGGATCAAGGCAAATTAGACCGCAGCAAGAAAGGAATTACACTTTCAAGGCGGAACAGACGCCTATCCTCTTTCACTTGCTTCAGAAGAAGGGAATGCTAAAACTTCCGGAGAATAAGAAGCCAGAAGACGCTGGTAAGACTAAAGATCCCAACTACTGTCTCTATCACCGGAATGTTGGGCACCCTACCCGAGATTGTTTTCCCCTTAAGAACAAAATCCAAGCACTAATAGAAGCTGGGGTTCTGACGCTTAAGGAAGAGCAGAAGAAGGTCACTGTCAATATGGCAACCATAGTGGTTGGAACCCACGAGTTCCCCGCAGGAGTGACCCCAATCCCAAAGGGTGAGGCAGTTACAAAGAATCTTGATCTTTACAACAAAGCCCAAGAAGGACTTGTCCCTGTAACGACCCAAAGAGGGGAAGTTATGTGGGTTCACCCCGATTTGATAGAAGACGAGCAGTGGACAAACACAGGGGGTCACAAGAAAAAGCGGACTAGCAATGCTATCTCCGCGGAAATAAAGGATGAATATATTGCAGGAATACCCACAGACTCTGAATAGGAGCCCGAAGCCATGGCCACTCATCAAGATGGGGCAGGCCCTTCCGGTACTCGGTCTGGGAAAACATATCTTAGAGACTACACCAGAGTAGATCCGAAGGATATATATGTGGAAACTACTAATCCTGCAAAGCAAAAAGGTGTTCGTTTCCAGAAGAATCCGCGAAGAGATGAAGGAGTTAAGAATACCTCCTTCCAATTTGATATCATAACTCAGCTGGCAAATATTCCAGCTCGAGTAACGCTATACGAGTTGTTACGATTGTCAAAGTCAACTCGTGAGGCGTTAAGGGAAGCTTTGGCAGACTCTGAGTCATTCCTAGCTCAGATTGTCGAGCCGGCTAATGAAGAACAGGATTCTTGCCCCCGCTGTCATCAAGTGAGGAGGCAGGTCCCACAAATAGTTTTCTCTCCAGAAGACATGCAGGTAAGGAATATAAAGCACAACAGGCCTTTATATTTCACCGGATATGTCGGATCCACAAAAGTGGACCGAATTCAAATTGATCCGGGTTCTGCACTAAGTGTCGTACCCAGAAGGTTGATGCAGCTGCTAGGGATCTCCCTCCATCGTCTGACACACGTCAATATATGGGTTCAATGCCAATAATAGCAGCCCCCTCGGGAAAATTCGACTCCGATGCCAAATTGGAGATCTAAGGACGGAGGTTACATGCTATGTTATTGATGCAGATACCTCCTACAATATTCTACTAGGACGACCTTGGATCCACACTTACATGATCGTCCCGTCGACTCTTCACCAATGTATGAAATATTGCAATGAGGAAGGAGAAGTCCGGACACTAATTGCAGATAAGCAACCTTTCAAAGAACTGGAGAATTACTTCATAGATGCTTCACTCTACAAACCAGCTCATGAAATCTCCAACGATGATCCTGGCAAGCCTCAAAACCCTGATGAAAGTGGTAACGAGGCAGACACGGAGTATGAACCTTTTGAAGAGGATGATGGGGGTGATTATGAAATTAACCCCAACCTAGATTTTACTCTTAGTTTTGATAATATAGTGGATGTAATAGAGAGTGAATGGGTTATTAATGAAAATGTAAAGTTAGTCTACGAGCATGCTATAGCTACTGAATCGGAGCCCTCTTGTACCTCCACCGAAGTGGATGACCTGACCGAACTTGAAGTTCTGGTGGCATACCATTTGCCCCTCAGGTCTTCCTTCCTCTCTCAATTAAAAATAACCGAGGATCAAGGGCACTTCTTTGAAGTGCCTCCCCGACAGAAGTCCCAAAGGCCGATCATGTTCGGCAAAGTGGTCACGTCGCCTCGACAAAGACAAAGTAGTGAAAGTGATGAACAGACATCACCTCAGTTCCATTTGTACGAACAGAGATCCCGACAGATGATGGAAAAGATGGGATATAATTTTACCCAGAAGTCGGGATTAAACTTTGGAAAAGGGCGACGGAATCTCATACCCTCGTTTAGACCGAGAGGAAAGAGTCCTGATTATTATCAGAAGACCCGCAGGGGGTTGGGTTATGTATCTACCCCACCTTCTTCACCATTAAAAGATGAAGAGAGTTCTTCGGCCAAAGAAGAAACATCTTCACCCGATCATGATTCGGATATAAGTACCGGTGCTTGGTTTCAATCTTTGACAGTCAATATGGTTTCATCCGCACCAGAAAGCGACGAGGAACCAATTGACGTTCAAGATGACGCTTGGGCTAGGCATATGGATACTCTCTGGGATGTCCGCTTTGAACAGCGTGACCCGCCCACAGAAGACAAATTAATACAAGTTAACATGGGAACGGGAGAAAATCCGAAACCCATTTTCATAAGCGACACACTAACTCCTCTAGAAAATGAGGAACTTATATCTCTTATCAAAGAGTATATAGATGTGTTCGCATGGAGTTATGAAGATATGTCTGGGCTTGACCCTCAAATTTCCACACACCGGTTAAATATAAAAGAAGATGTCAAACCTGTTAAACAACAATAGAGGCGTTTTCGACCGGAGTTGATGGAGGCAATAGTTGCCGAGGTCAATAAGCTTATTGAATCCGGATTCATTCGTGAAGAACAACATCTTGATTGGGTGGCTAACATAGTGCCAGTTCGCAAAAAGAATGGCAAAATCCGGATATGCATCGATTTTCGAGATCTAAACGCCGCATGTCCCAAAGATGAGTTTCCACTCCCCATCACCGATGTGATGATTGATAGTACCTGTGGTTATGAGAGGATGTCCTTTATGGATGGCTTCTCAGGTTATAACCAAATCAAGATGCACCCGGATGATGAGAAGCATATAGCTTTCAGAACACCGCTAGGGGTATACTATTATACGGTGATGTCATTCGGATTAAAGAACGCAGGTGCCACCTACCAATGCGCAATGAGTGTCATATTCAAGGAACACCTGCGCAGAACAGTGGAGTGCTATGTGGATGACTTAGCAGTCAAAAGCAAAAACAAAGAAGATCATCTTCATGATTTAAGAGTGGTCTTCGATCTTATGCGGAAACATCATCTAAAGATGAATCCTACCAAGTCGTTCATGGGGGTATCCAGCGGAAAATTTCTTGGGTTCATAATCACCTCAAAAGGAATTTTTCTCGACCCTGAAAAGGTAAAAGCGATTAGCGAAATGCCGCCTCCCCGCAATCTTAAGAATTAAGGGGATTACAGGGAAAGCTCGCCTATATTCGACGCTTCATTTCCAACCTATCTGGACGATGCCAGCCATTCTCAAAACTTATGAAAAAGGGAGTGTCTTTCATATGGGATGAGGCATGTCAGCAGGCATTTGATGGCCTCAAGAAGTACCTTACTAAGCCTCCTGTACTTATGGCACCAGCCCCTGGGCAGCCCTTCCTTATATATGTAAGGGCCATGGATAATGCTTTAGGAGCATTACTTACTCAATATAATGAGCACGGCCATGAACATGCCCTCTACTATTTAAGCAGAACAATGATTGGGGCCGAACAACGGTATACCCCGATTGAAAAGGAATGTTTAGCCCTAGTGTTTTCTGTTCAAAAAGTGCGACACTACCTTTCGGGGCAAACAATTCATGTCATATCACGGGTTAACCCCTTGAAGATTCTGATGACCAAACCGGGATCCTTAAATGGCCGATTGGCAAAATGGGCGCTCTTACTATCGCCCTATGACATACATTTTGTCCCTCAAAAGGCCATGAAGGGACAGGCAATCGCCGATTTCCTTGCAGATCATCCAATTTGGTCCAAATTAAAGCAGATATCAGTAGTCAACACAGTTACCGGAGAACAGCCTTGGCAAATGTTCTTTGATGGTGCCGCGAGACGATCTGCTGCTGGAGTGGGGGTTGTGCTAATATCCCCACATAAACATATATTGCCAACGGTTACTCATTAACAGAACCGTGCACGAATAATGTAGCAGAGTACAACGCGCTCATTATCGGCTTAAAAATAGCTCTGCAACTGGGGGTGAACCATCTAGAGGCATATGGAGACTCTAAGCTCATCGTCAATCAGATGACAGGTGAGTATGAAGTCAGACATGAAGCCCTCATCCCCTATCATCAGTTAGCTATTGAGCTAGCAGGATATCTTGAACAATTCTACATATATCACGTATCTCGAAATGAGAACGTTTATGCAGATGCTCTTGCCGCATTAGCCGCAACACTGGCAATCCCGCCAGGTGAAGTTAAAAGCATCACCATTGGTAGCAGAGAACTCCTCCACCCAGACGCGGTGTCTCAAGCCGAAGAGGTATGCCAGATAGGTTTAAAGTTAGAGCCCCGTGATTGGCAATTTCCGTTTGTGGATTATGCTTTGTATGGGATATTACCAGAAGATCCAAAGGAAGCCACCTCAATAAAGAGGAAGGCCCAGAGATTTTATTATGACCATAAACTTCAGACTTTGTATAGAAAGTCAAGAGATGGTCTACTGCTACGCTGCGTATCGAAAGCAGAAGTAGAACAAGTGCTGAAAGAAACACATGATGGAGTATGTGGAGCTCATCAGCCTGGTCCAAAACTCAGAGACCGTATAAAAAGGCTAGGATACTACTGGCCAAATATGATCACGGAAGCAATGGCATACGCTAAACGATGCCATGCATGCCAAGTTCATGCTAATTTTATTCACCAACCCCCATAATACTTGCACAATACCGTCGCTAGTTGGCCGTTTGAGGCCTGGGGATGGACATTGTGGGGCCAATAACTCCCCCGTCATCCAGAGGACATCGGTTTATTCTTGCAATAACCGATTATTTTTCAAAATGGGCCGAAGCCGTGCCCATGAAAGAGGTGAAAACGACAGATGTGATCAAGTTTATCAAGCATCATGTCATTTACCGATTTGGCGTCCCTCGATGGATCATTCATGATAATGGTCCACAATTCATTAGTCAGGGATTCTCCAGATTCTGCAATAAGTTCAGAATCAAAGATATCGCTTCCACACCATATAACCCTATGGCTAATGGGTTAGCTGAAGCTTTTAACAAGACGATCATCAAACTCTTTCGGAAGTTTGTCTCTTCCAATAAACGAGATTGGGATGAAAAGTTGGGAGAATGTTTGTGGGCATATCGCACCACCGTTCGCACCCCGACCAAAACTACCCCGTTCTCTTTGGTTTGTGGAAGTGAGGCTGTTTTGCCTCTTGAAATCCAGATACCATCATTAAGAGTGGCTTTAGCCACAAGGATGACGACAGAAGAGCGCCATCAGCAAAGATCGCAAGAACTAGAGGCGTTAGATGAAAAACGTCTCAGGGCTCAACAACAAATTGAGTTGTATCAAGCCCGGATATCTCAAACGTTCAATAAGAGCGTTAAGCCAAGGACCTTTAAGCAAGGAGACTTGGTTCTGGCTGTTAAAAGGCCAATGGTGCTAACCCACAAGACTAAGGGTAAGTTTGAACCCAAGTGGGAATGACCGTTTATTGTGGAGACAGTATACTCCAGTGGAGCCTATCGCTTAATGAATAAAGATGGAGACAGGATGATGATGCCGATCAATGGCAAATTTCTGGAGAAATACTATTCTTAGTACCCCTGGCGATACGCGTCTTCTTTTCTTAGGCATGCGCAGTTTGGCGCCTCTGACCTAAACCTGGTGCGTTTGGTTCTCAAGTTTGAACCACCTCCAGTCTTTTTCTTAGGCATGCGCATTGAGCGCCTCTGACCTAAACCTGGTGTGTTTGGAGTGCCCAGTTCAAGTTACGCGAGAGAGCCTTGAACCGCCTCCAGTTTGGTTCTCAAATTTGAACCACCTCCAGTCTTTTTCTTAGGCATGCGCAGTTTGGCGCCTCTGACCTAAACCTGGTGCGTTTGATTCTCAAGTTTGAACCACCTCCAGTCTTTTTCTTAGGCATGCGCAGTCTGACGCCTCTGACCTAAACCTGGTGCATTTGGTTCTCAAGTTTGAACCACCTCCAGTCTTTTTCTTAGACATGCGCATTGAGCGCCTCTGACCTAAACCTGGTGTGTTTGGAGTGCCAAGTTCAAGTTACGCGAGAGAGCCTTGAACCGCCTGCAGTTTGGTTCTCAAGTTTGAACCACCTCCAGTCTTTTTCTTAGGCATGCGCAGTTTGGCGCCTCTGACCTAAACCTGGTGCGTTTGGTTCTCAAGTTTGAACCACCTCCAGTCTTTTTCTTAGGCATGCGCAGTTTGGCGCTTCTGACCTAAACCTGGTGCGTTTGGTTCTCAAGTTTGAACCACCTCCAGTCTTTTTCTTAGGCATGGGCATTTAGCGCCTCTGACCTAAACCTGGTGTGTTTGGAGTGCCCAGTTCAAGTTACGCGAGAGAGCCTTGAACCGCCTCCAGTTTGGTTCTCAAGTTTGAACCACGTCCAGTCTTTTTCTTAGGCATGCGCAGTTTGGCGCCTCTGACCTAAACCTGGTGCGTTTGGTTCTCAAGTTTGAACAACCTCCAGTCTTTTTCTTAGGCATGCGCAGTTTGGCGCCTCTGACCTCAACCTGGTGCGTTTGGTTCTCAAAGTTTGAACCACCTCCAGTCTTTTTCTTAGGCATGCGCAGTTTGGCGCCTCTGACCTAAACCTGGTGCGTTTGGTTCTCAAGTTTGAACCACCTCCAGTCTTTTTCTTAGGCATGCGCAGTTTGGCGCCTCTGACTTAAACCTGGTACGTTTGGTTCTCAAAGTTTGAACCACCTCCAGTCTTTTTCTTAGGCATGCGCAGTTTGGCGCCTCTGACCTAAACCTGGTGCGTTTGGTTCTCAAGTTTGAACCACCTCCAGTCTTTTTCTTAGGCATGCGCATTGAGCGCCTCTGACCTAAACTTGGTGTGTTTGGAGTGCCCAGTTCAAGTTACGTGAGAGAGCCTTGAACCGCCTCCAGTTTGGTTCTCAAGTTTGAACCGCCTCCAGTTTGGTTCTTAGGCATGCGCATTGAGCGCCTCTGACCTAAACCTTGTGTGTTTGGAGTGCCCAGTTCAAGTTACGCGAGAGAGCCTTGAACCGCCTCCAGTTTGGTTCTCAAGTTTGAACCACCTCCAGTCTTTTTCTTAGGCATGCGCATTGAGCGCCTCTGACCTAAACCTGGTGTGTTTGGAGTGCCCAGTTCAAGTTACGCGAGAGAGCCTTGAACCGCCTCCATTTTGGTTCTCAAGTTTGAACCACCTCCAGTCTTTTTCTTAGGCATGCGCAGTTTGGCGCCTCTGACCTAAACTTGGTGCGTTTGGTTCTTAAGTTTGAACCACCTCCAGTCTTTTTCTTAGGCATGCGCATTGAGCGCGTCTGACCTAAACCTGGTGTGTTTGGAGTGCCCAGTTCACGTTACGCGAGAGAGCCTTGAACCGCCTCCAGTTTGGTTATCAAGTTTAAACTACCATCAGTCTTTTCTTGGGCATGCGCAGTTTGGCGCCTCTGACCCAAACCTGGTGTGCTTAGTTCTCAAGTTTGAACAGTCCCCAATCTTTCTTTTAGGTATGTGTAATTAAGCGCCTCTGACCTAAAAGGTATAAATTGCCCAATGCCGACTAGGCAATGGGAAGAGAACCAGTTTCTCGCCAACCCATCATGCTGGGGAAAAAGTATGAATTGCCCAACGCCGACTAGGCAATGGGAAGAGATTAAATTTCTCGCCAACCCATCATACTGGGGTAAAAGTATGAATTGCCCAACGCCGACTAGGCAATGGGAAGAGATCAAATTTCTCGCCGACCCTATCATACTGGGGGTAAGAGTATGAGATTAACTACCCAATGCTGATTAAAGGCAAAAGGGGAGAGGAGATTAATTCCTCGACAACTCACCATGTTGAGGGGAATAACATGGCTAGCCCAACTCAAACGGTAGTTGGTAAAGGCCAATCAAACCCGTTGATAGCTGGGGATTTGCTAAAAATTCCATAAAACCTGTCATGTTAAATTCTTACCTCTGACAGTACGACTTGGAACGCTTTGCAGAGAAAACTACTTTTTGATGGCAAGTTATTTGTTGTGCAAGAAGATTTCCTAGCCAACTAATAAAAGAATCAAAAAGTAGTTATCCTTATTTATCATTTAAAAAGAATGGAGTTACAAAAGAAGTCTGAGAACCAATAAAGTTCTTTCTTTTATTACAAGTTCTCATTACAAAAAAGGAATGAAGAATAAAAGAAAACTATGGATCTCCGAGATGCTTTAACTTACTCATCGCTTCGTCAACCACTCGACGACGAGTTGCCTCTATAGAGTGTTGAGCCTGCTGAAGTAGGTCATCATCATTCATTGCAACTTGCTGGATGAGATGCTGGCGAGACTCTTCCATAGTACGGCTTCTTATTGTCTCCTCCTGATCAACTTGCTCCCGTTGAAGGATCAGCACTTCCCGCTTCTTAACGGCTTCCCCTAATTGAAGCTCGCTCTCTACTAAGATCGCCCGAGCATTAGCAATGGCCTCCTGGGCGCTGAGAATGGCAGCTTGGCTCCCCTCAATTTCAGAGTTCACCAAATCCAAACCTCTAAGAATGGACTCCCGACTAGCCTGGAACCCTGCTAACGCTCGAGACCACTCTTCTTCTTGGCGCCTCAATTCCTCTCGACGAGCAACCAACTCCGCCCGAAGACGAGCCCATTCGATCCCAGTCATCGACTCAACATCCGCTTGGCGAACTGTATTGAGTATGTTCATTTGCTCCTCCAAAATTCCAAAACGGGCCTGGTAAGGAGCTGCTCGATCTCGTCCCCCAATTTCTTCGATGTTTTCCAGATAGCGGAATAACATTGGACGTGCGAAGTTGAAGAAATCGTGGCCAGCAAGGACCATCTCGATACATCTCCTTACTAAACGCATAAAATCAACGACACTGAAGTTGAAAAGTTCTTCAAGAGGATTTGAGGTGCCAACAGACAAAGCAAGTAATGCTACCGGTCTCGAAGAAGAAGCCCGTCCTTGTACCAGGTTCATGACATGCGGGGCCAGTAAAGCCAATGCAGATCTGGTGGAATCAGGAACCTGAAAAGGAGGGCTGCTGATACAAATCGTCCGGGGAGCGCCACCAATAGGAGAAGATAAGGGGGTATCTCCACCAGAAGTTCCTCCGATGGCAGAAGAAGCTTCAAATGAGAACTTTAAGTTCTCCTCATCCCCGACTAGAAGATTAGAAGCTGGAGGAATTATAGGTGTCTCAACAACCATTATAGTAGAAGGCGTTAGAATCGCTGACTGAGAAACAGAAGGTACGCCAACGACCGTGGGAAATGTCTCAGTGGAATAGACTGGCGTTGGAGATGGCATGCTAGGAGAAGGCGTAGCCTCCTTAGCAGCAGCTGCGATAATGACCTCAGTTCTCTCATCACTTCCCAGTTCGTCAATTGGGGGAATTGAAGAGGGAACAGAGGCAGGAGCCGGTGTGGAATAATCAGCCGCAAACTCGTCAGCAGAGCTACCCACACCACCAACGGAGCTGGAATGGTCCATCCTATCGTCAGACTCTACTTGGGTAGTCGAATGCATTGGTGAGAGAAGTTGATCACCTGCATTTCAGAAGACCAGAAAAACAGTGTTACGTTAAAATAATAACGGGCAAAAGATAAAATGCTAAGGGCCATACCAGGCGATACAAGTCCAGTTGTTGGACTTGAAGGGGGAGCCATTGTCGTTTCCAGCAATGTACCTGTCTCGCTACCCGTTATTTGCAGGAGCCGAAACCTCAGCAACACTTGGAGCTTTAGCAGGTTCATCCTCCCTTGCCAACGCTGGGGGTAGAGCTGAAGCCAACAAGTCTGAAGCAAGTTTGATAGCCGCTTCTTGGGGGGCTATCAAGGTTTCCTGCGCCAATTTTTGCTTCTTACCCGGTCTTCTCTTTAAAGTGCCACGGCGTTTGAGAGCTGGACTCAAGGGACGACTGACAACAGGCTGGGGAGCTCCACCAGCACCAGTATTGTCATCGTCATCACTGGCATCGTCGTCGGACTCGCTGGCGTCTAAAGGCTCAGCCGCGGCGCCAAGGAATTCTTCCATTCCTTTTATTCTCACTCTAGAAGCACCCTGGCGGCTAATGTACAGGGCCTCAATCTCTTTGCAACAACTGCGATTGAGAGAGAAGCCGGGCACGTCAGCATTCGCAATGCTGAACCAGTTGCAGAAGCTGAGGGTCATGGCCAATTCTGGCGCCTTCTGGGGCAAGGAGAATTCAGCCTCGGTTCCACCTGCTGCAAAATGGAACCAGCCACGAGCGCCTTCGTATAAATTCCCCTCGTGAGCGAGATCTTTATTTGGATTGCCCACATAAAGTTGGGAGTATCCAAACTGGTGAGCAAAGCGATTCGGAGTGTATGGCTCGATCCGACACCCGAGATCTTGACGATACATCAAGGTTCCGGGACGGATGTTGAGAAGCCACCAGAACGCTCCTGCAGATAAAATAGTGAACTTATCTGCTCCCACGGCGTCCTTCAGCCTCATTCCATATCCTCTGTCGGGAAAGTCAGGGAAATACCGGAAGATCTCATAATTCTGAAAACTACGAAAAGTCTTCTGAATTTGAGACATATAATTCTGCTTCCATGAAGAGCGTTCATACAGCTCTACAAAGAAGCACTTTTCGCCTGAATGACGCTCTGGTGCACTCATTAAAGAAGGACAGTGCAAGACGAGCCACGCCATCAAATAGGTGTAGGGCATCTCCACCCTAGGGTTTGGAGTTTTCGGCTGGGCAGTCTCTTTCGACTTGCCCTTTCCTTTCCCCTTGACCTTAATAGTGGGGAGGAAATCTCGACAGAGCACCCTCAGTCCATACTGCAAATTGCATACCATGGCGGGAAGAAGTCCAAGAGGTCGGCCATATGCAAGAAGAACCGCCGGATATACCACGGTCATTGCAATTGCTTCCTTGGGCAACGACGGCACGACGCATCTCTTAAGCCACAGCATCAAAAACCCGGCAATGAGACCTCTGTTGGAAACCGGAAACTGGGCTCGATAGTGATAGCTCTTGAATGAAGTACCGGGACCGTATCCGTTCTCATTGGATTCCGTGGTATAATACAAACGGTAATGGCCCCTGGCTACACGTTGGTCAATCTCTGAAATGGGGACAGGAGAATGACCATGGATAATGGCCGAGCTATCCTTAGAGTTTAAATTGGCGAAGAGATACTCGCCCCATTTCTTATGACCGATACTGTGATTACGCGCACCCGTCAAGTCAGCGCAAATATGATAATGACACATCATCTCCCAGTATGTGGCATAGATGCGCTCATCCCTCGCCAGTAGCATGTTCAGCTCATCGGTGGTGGGGATATACTCTTCATAGGGGATTTCACCCATGGAAAGCCCGGAAACCTCGAACATCTCGTGAAGAGCGAACCCTAGCTCACCCACTGGTGTAAAGAGAGTGCAAGTCTCAGGGTTGTACATCTCCAGGAGGCAGTAGAAGTGATAAGTACTCTGGGAAAACCCGAATTGGACATTCCTGATGGCTCTATACAAGCCAATATCCTTTAAAATGGGCTCGTGGGAATCTAGCATGTACTGAACGAGGCGGGCCCACCACATATTGTTAGAAGAATGAAGCCAGCCAGGCATCCTGAAGTCGCTAGCCGGGTACTGACCATCCTTCGCTAGGAACTCACTTAAGAAAGTTCGTGCGCGGGATGGGACTTCTCCCACTGGAAGCTCCTTGCCAAATCGGCCTGGAAGCAAGCCAGTAATGCATCTGGGGGGACCATCTTGATAAACCCCTTTTGCACTAAATTTTCCTGTTGGGACGCCATCTTGCTCTTGAATCAGTCCCCACTTTAATTCCCGAGGCATCTCCAGCCTCTGAAGATAGACCAGAGGATAGCTACGATCCATTCTAGCCAGAAACATCAGCATTTCGCCTGAGTTATATAGCCAAACGCACTTCTCTTCAGAAAGGATCTCATCTGATTGATCCATCTGGTCTCCAAAGAGAAAGGCGGGTTTCTCCATCGCCTCTCTATTCAAAGTTTCGAAGGCTGCATCAGTTATGATTTCTCGCGCAGTAGTGGGGTGATACTTGATCAACTTCTCTTTGCGCTCCTTCGGGTCTGGCTTATATGAAGCCAAGATAGTGGTGAAGTGAAATTGGCCTGAGGGATCAGAACCCCCAGCAAAGCCGAAGTAATTCTTATGAGGAAGAGCTTCCATCGAATACCCTACTGCAAAAAGAAGCACCAGAGTTAGAGAAGTTTCTATAAGACAGAAAAATTCTCTAAGTATGGACGCGCGAAGCTAAAAATTAGAACGCGTGAAGCTAAGAATAGCGCCGCGCGAAGCTAAAAATTAGACCGCACAGAAGTCAAAATAGCCTCGCGTTTCAGCGCGACTGCTACATCAAATAGCCTCGCGTTTCAGCGCGACTGCTACATCAAATAGCCTCGCGTTTCAGCGCGACTGCTACATCAAAATAGCCTCGCGTTTCAGCGCGACTGCTACTTAAAATAGCCTCGCGTTTTAGTGCAACTGCTACATCAAATAGCCTCGTGTTTCAGCGTGACTGCTACATCAAATAGCCTCGCGTTTCAGTGCGACTGCTACTTAAAATAGCCCCGCGCTTCAAAACGTGAGGATGACGCGATAACTTCGCGTAAGAAGAAAGTCAGAGACTTTTCTTCTTCTCCAAGCCTTACAGCAGGAGTACGGCGATCTCGCCGGTAAAAGAGTTGATTGATCAGTTAAGATCAAGCCAAATCACTCTAGAGATGTTCTAAAAAGTCTCGATGGAGAGATTCTTACCTCCGATAGGCGAAATGTGGGCTGGCGCGACGCTGCCATGGCCGCCGCCACCACTGCTTGCGCCAGTTGCCGATGATGGAGCCGCGCGAGAAGTAGCACGAGTTTTGGGTGCCATTGCTGAGGAAAATCGACTGAAAATCGGGAGGAAACTCGGTCGGAAGAAGCTCGGGTCGCCTGAACTGTGATCGCCTGAATCTCTAAGTTTCTGAAAAATTCTCAAATGAAGTGAGAGGAATAAGGAATAGAGATTTCATTTAAATGAAAGAAACCGCCTCTTGGAATTCGGCGCAAGTTTCAGAGAAAATGATTGGTCAGTTACTTTTCAAAACGCGAAGTTATTAGCCTCGAGCGATGATGAAAAACGCAAAGTTATTAACTCCGCGCAACTATACAAAACGCGAGGATAGCCTGGTGCCTTAGCTTCGCGTTCCTATGAAAAACTTGGATTTTTGGCGAGTGCAATTAAGCGCTTCCATCTAAGTTAAGATGATCCTTATCCGATCATTTGGGTATTAGTGATCTTAGTTACGCAAATGAGCCTTAGATTATTTTTACCAAAATTATTGACCATCTATTTGTTGAGCAAGTAAAATCATTGAAGCCAACAGATAGAGAGGAAAATAATTTGTCTTTATTAATGAGACGAAGAAATTACAAAGAAGGAGTTATAGCTCTCCCGAAAGCTTTTACATGATCATCAACTCATCAATACATCGATTCATCAATAACTTAACGGTGAGATTTCTCTCTACGGGGTGTTGAAGCTCAGTTCCCTGATTCACATGCAAAAGATCTCCTCTGCAAATGTCATTTTGGACCTGTCATCTGAAATGAAGCACGAGAGGAAAGCGAAGTGCTGCATCGAAGCACAAGCTGAACTGCAAGTGCTGCAATTCTGAACTGCAAGTGCTGCAATTCTGAACTGCAAGCGTTGCAGGCCCTCACTTGAGCTTGAAGCTCCTTCAATAGTCCATCTCCAGGAGCCAGAGCTTGAAACCTACAACTATGTTGTAAAGCATATGCTTCTGACTTCCTTAGAGTTACTTTTGCTGATGAAGATCGATGAACCCACATACATTCCTCTTCAGAAAGGATTGGACTTACTGCAAAAGGAACAGAGTTTCCAAAAGAGTGAAAACGCAGAGCTAAGCTAACTCCGCGCACAGTTGAAGAAATAGCCTCGCGCTTTAAACGCAGAGGATGATGCGATAACTTCGCGTAAAGGGGGACAAGATTTCTTTCTGTTCTTTCCTTCTCTTTCAAATTCATCGCGACTACTAATCAAAGATAGCCTCGCAATTCATCGCGACTGCTAATCAAAGATAGCCCCATCGCGATTGCTAATCAAAGATAGCCTCGCAATTCATCGCGACTGCTAATCAGAAATAGCCTCGCGTTTCAAACGCAGAGGATGACGCGATAACTTTGCGGAGAGCGGCGATCTCGCCGGTAAAATAAACAGTTGGCTGGATTAAACCAAACCGAAACATCTCAAGAATGGTTATTAGAAGCCCAAGAGTTAAGGTTTTTACCTTCGGAAGACGCTGCATAGACTGGTTCGCCATCGCGTCTACCTTCACGGCTGCTGCCATTAACGCCGGCCAACTTGCGCGATGTCGCACTCTTCCTAGATGGCATCCTAGTGATGAAGATCTATGGAAAGAAAAAAGAAGTTCGGCTGGAGATCATTCTTTCAAAATAAGAAGCCTGAGTCGCCTGCTCTGAAGCCATAAGATTCTTCGGATGAGATGAAGAAGAAGATGAGCCGAGAGCTCTATTTAAACAGAATTTCCGTCGCTTGGTATTCGGCGTAGAAATTCAGGGTAACTAATGACATAATTACTCATTTCACTGAAGACGAAGTGAAGCTGATTAGCTCCGCGTAAGTGAGCATAACGCGAGATAGACTTGGTATTCTAACTCCGCATTTCAGTTTAGATATCCAAAGTATTTCAAAATCTGCTGAAGTCTAAGCCATTTTGAAAACTTTGGAGGGGGTTCTGTTGGCAGTGAAAATTTCTAAGTTAAAAGGATTTTCCACAACAGAACGCGGAGTCAATTCAGTAACCCCGCGTTTGGTAATATTAACCTTGCGTTTGAATAAAACGCGGAGATGTTTAATAGCTCCGCGTTGATTCCGCAGTCTGGCTTGTATTAGCCTCGCATTTGAGTAAAACGCGGAGATGATCAATAGCTCCGCGTTAGCTCCGCGTTTTGGTTAGTTAGCGCCGCGTTTTGATACGATTAAAGCTCCGCGTAAGCAGATAACAAGAATCTCAAATTGATTGAGATTATGATTCTGGGCCTATCCAAATACCCAAATCAAGTCTAATCAGAATTCCATCAAAACTAAGATATTTGATTGGAATCCCTGATAATGACGAGTTCTATTTAGATAGAAACTTTTGCATTAACCTGGGGCTATAAATACCTTCCTGGTGAAACCCTAGGGATCTTCTTTTCGGCAATTGAGATATTTTTCTGAAATCTTGGAGAATTCGAATTACGCACAGAGCCTTGAGTTCGTAAAGATCAGAGAAAATCACCATCTTCTTTCTGGAGTTCTTGAGAAGTTCAAGTTACGCGAGAGAGCCTTGAACAAATCAAAACCAGAGAAGATCGTCTATAGTCGGCCGATATCTTTAAAAGAGAAGATTTCGACGTACCGATCGTCCAAATGAACTACTATAGATCCCATCGCCACTGATCCCACGAAATATTGTAAAAGAGAGCGATAAATATAAATCCTCTCGTTTGTTCTTTTTTTTTTATCTTGTTCACTTTCGTTGTAATTCAAGCTTATTCAATGGAAGGAAGCGAATGAACTTTTGCGACGAACACTTACTGCATTTTTCAGGACCTCTATACTAGAATGAGAATTGGTACGGGATGTGAGCAATAGGAGATGTACTATATAAATGAGATATTATCTATAGGGTTAGCTGCATGCTCCGCTAATTCCCTTTTATAGTGGCATCAATGCCTTGGACATCCTTCACTCCATAGATTTTGTCTTATTTTACTCATTACGTCTAGTATACCTATGTTAGATTGTGAGTCATGTGACTTTGATAAACATTACCATACCTCATATCCTAGTATAGTCGATCCGCATAATAATTTTCCGTTTGAGTTAGTTCATTTTGATATTTGGGGTTCATATTATTTTCCCTCTTTTTAAGGTTTTAGATATTTTTTCTCTTTATAATTTTTTTTTGTGCATGACTTGAATGTATTTGTTAAAAGATAGGTCTGCTATTTCTAGTACAATTGAACTATTTTATAAAAAATAAAAAAATTAATTTTCTACCTCTATTTATGTTTTGCACATTGATAATACTATGATTCATATGAAAGCTGATGTTTCTTTGTTTTGTACTAATAATGGAATTATTCATCAAATAACTTGTTCTCACACATCCTAACAATACAATATTGCTGAAAGAAAGCATATATATATATGAGGAAACGGGAAATACACCGGCGGTGAAGGGAGTTCCTTCACCGCCGCTTAGGTGGCCCAATAAAATTATAACACGGGGCGTCATTCAAGGTAACAAATAAATGAATTCTCTTAAATGACACCACGTGCAATAATTTTATTGGCCACCTAAGCAGCGGTGAAGGAAACTTCCTTCACCGCCGGTGTATTTCCCGTTTTCTCTCTCTCTCTCTCTCTCTATATATATATATTCTAGATATTGCTTATACTTTAATAATTCACATGCATTCCAAGATATTTTTGGTCGATGCTATTTTATGTATTTGTTATTTAATTAGTAAAATATCCTCTTCTGTTTTGCATGGTAATTTTTTTTTTTTTTTTGTCTTTATCCTGATACACCTATGTTTCTTTTTATATCTCAAGTATTTGGATTTATATATTTTGTTCAGGATTTGTCTCCTGGTTTAGAAAAACTATCTCCCCATATCAAGTGTGCATTTATTAGCTACTCTATGACACAAAAAGGGTATAAGTGTTATGATCCGATGTCTAAAAAGTATTTTACCTTCACAGATGTTACCTTCTTTGAGTCGATTCCATACTTCATTTGCACATCAACCGACTTGTTGGTTCATTCTCTTCCTCTACTTTACCTATGTCTACTACTGAGATTGAGTAAATATCCGTGCCCTGAATAGAGTTGAAAAGATGCCTCATCCAAGCTTACCAGCTGTTGCTCTGACTTCTCCACTTGTAGGTCCTCAATATCTGTAACCTTCTTCTACTTCAATTTCTGATCTTCTCATCACTCTCCGGAAGGGTAAACGCTCTATTATTTCTCATCCTATTTCTCGATTTGTTTCCTATGTAAACTTGACCCATTGTTTCGCCAATTTACACTTTCTCTTTCTTTTGTTTCTATACCCAGGTTGTTTGAGGAAGAAATATTAGTTCATACTTGGCAGACGACTATGGATGAGAAGAAGTAAACTCTTGTCTCTCGTGGAGCTGGAACTTGGTCACTTTTCTACCTAACACATCTATTGTTGATTGTCGCTAATTATATACTATTAAGTACAAGCTGTACAAATCAATTGTCTGTTATATAGTTCGTCTTATTGCGAAAGGTTTTTTCTAGAACTATGGTATTGATTACTTTGAGACTTTCTCATATGTGGCCAGTCTCAACTTCATTCACATCCTCTTCTCTCTTGCCGTGAATCTTGAATAGCCATTGTTTCAATTTGATGTTAAAATACTTCCTTATATAGTGATCTAAGGAGACAGTGTATATTGTACAACCTCCAGGGTATGTTATTCAGGGTGAGAATGTAGTATGTAAACTTAAAATAGAGATTTATGGACTTTAATAGAGTTCTTGAGTCTGGTTTGAAAAGTTTTGTAGTATAATTGTTGCTATTAGATTTCAATGCTGTTATTTCGATCATTTTGTTTTTGTCCAGCATACTCCTTCTAGTATTATCCTTGCCGTATATATAGATGACATTAAACTAATTAGGAGGGATATATCAACTTTGACCGAGACAAAGGGTTATTTTAAATAACATTTTATAATTACAGACATGGAAAGTCAAGATTTTTTTTTGGAATTGAGATAGCTTATTATAAAGGGGTATTTACTAGTTTGTCCCTCAAATCTTTATATATTATGATTTTGCCCCCCAAATCTTCATATTTAGAATTTTGCCCCCCAAATCTCATAAGTTACAACAATTTTGCCCCCTTCTCTAACACAGTTAAATATTTGACCATTTTACCCCTCTTTTCCTCTTCTATTTTCCTCCTCTCTTCTTCTTCTCTCTTCCTTCTCTCTTCTCCTTTTCTTCATTATTTCTCCTCTCTTCTTTCTCCTCTCTTCTTTCAGTATTTTAACTGTGTTAGGAAAGAGAGGAGAAGAGAGGAGGAAGAGAAGAGAAAGAAGAGAGGAGAAATAATGAAGAAATGAGAAGAGAGGAGGAAGAGAGAAGAAAAAGAGAGGAGGAAAATAAAAGAGGAAAAGAGGGGTAAAATGGTCAAATATTTAACTGTGTTAGGGAAAGTTAGAGAGGGGGGCAAAATTGTTGTAACTTATGAGATTTGGGGGGCAAAATTCTAAATATGAAGATTTTGGGGGCAAAATCATAATATATAAAGATTTGAGGGACAAACCAGTAAATACCCCTATTATAAATATGGATAATTTCTTTCTCAAAGAAGATATGCACTAGATCCTTTCGAAAAGACTGGTCTACTTGGGTGAAATATACTAACACTCAAATAAAGTCAGATTTAGATATATGGAGTGATAAGTGCTCTGTATAAGGATATTAAGGATATAAGGATATTAAGCAGTATAGGAGGTGGTTGGTAAATTTATCTATTTCACAATTACCTAACCGAATATTTTTTTGTTGTTGGATTACTGAGTCAGTTTATGTATAAACCAAGGAGCGTACACTGAAAAGCTGCTCTGAGAGTCTTGGCATATATTAAGAGCTTTCCTTGGAATAGGCTATTTTATAGAAAACATAGGCATGTTCAAATTTTTATTTTTTCAAATGAGGATATATAA
This sequence comes from Dracaena cambodiana, assembly GCA_036321105.1. Taxonomy (NCBI): domain Eukaryota; kingdom Viridiplantae; phylum Streptophyta; class Magnoliopsida; order Asparagales; family Asparagaceae; genus Dracaena; species Dracaena cambodiana. The sequence continues at coordinate 40,001,064 of JAYEPQ010000004.1, forward strand.
GGGATAAAGATGATAAAAATTTGACCACTGAATACCTTATATTTGTCGGAGGTAATTACCCACCTGGAGGAGTAATAAATAAGATATAGTATCTCGATATTCTGCTTAGGTTGAGTATCGAGTAACGACACACACTACGTGAGAATAGTTATAGCTAAAAAAACTTGCTGACTGAATTTAGGTTCAAACCAAAGAGTTCTATGTCTATGTACTGAAATAATCAGTCTGCCATTTATATTGCTCAAAATCAAGTATTTCATGATCAAATTAAACATATAGTGGTAGATTATCATCTGGTTCGAGATAATTTGGTGAAGATTAATATGTACTCTGTTTACTCCTTCATCAGAACAATTAGTTAATATTCGAACTAAAACCGCATCGCCAATAATGTTCTCTAATTTATATAATAAGTTGGGTTTGATTGATATTTATACTCTAATTTGAGAGCGAGTGTTAAATGAGACTCCGACTCATATTCCGACTCTACGATCGCTTCACCTACTCAATTAGACTACTATCTTATATTATGATTAAGTTTTTGATTTAGTTGCACATCGCCTATTGAGTGATTTGTATGAGTTGGGGCACCTATAAATATATGTGTTCTCTGACTTATAATAAATAAATTGAGTTTTGATTCTGATTACCATCTAACAAAATAAAATTAGAACATGAAACTAATTCTAACAAAATGTAACTTCTAGATAATACATACTAAAAGAGTTTCACATGTGCTTACAATACGCATGACAATCATAATATCAAATGAACCAAATTAACAAGACATCTTAACGTTAACTCAATGCCTTGAGGAATTGAAAATGCAATATATGATTAAGAGAAACTAGAGGATTGATGAGAAAGTGAGAGGGGGAGAGAGAAGTGAGGACACATATTAATTTGGGGGCTTTTTGGGGGAAAAAATCCTCTCAAATATTTTCTCTTGAGTTATGTGATGTGTTGTTCTTAATTGGGTTCGGTTAAGATGAGCGAGACACACACACTTAAATTAAAGGGGTAATAAGATAGAGTCAAATCAATAAGAAATAATTTTAAAAAGTTACAAGCCTCCACAACATCTCCTACTGAATTGATGCTCTTTTATTGGCTCCTTAATTTAAATGTGTATGACTTATACATTTGAAACCAAACTCTTTTTAAATTGGCTACCTGCCTTTCTATACCATCGGTTTTGCCCATCTCTTTGCATAGTATTTTCATACTACATTAAGTTGCTTATGAAAAATAAGTTATTCGATGAACTTCTCAAAAACATGACGCCTCATGTTTTACATAATAAGTAGTTTGCATTGTGATGTTTCTAGTTAATTTCTCAGTGTTGTTGCGATTTTTGATTTCTTTTGTTATGAACTTTAAAGATTTTTATATCTATTAATAGGAGATACTCTATATGAATCTGTATAGTGTATACATACAAAAGTACAAGACAAAAATTGCATAATGGCCTTATCATCCTTTATAGCAATATCATTCTCATTGTTGATCTCACATAACGCAATTATTCCTTAATATCTGAAACAATAAAAGAGATTAAAAAAAAAAAAAAAAATCATGATTTGTCTTTCATCTAAATAGAAACGTTCCAAAGTGCTCCTTCACCTTCTCCACAAGTATTATGGATATCCTTCATTCTCTCAACTGATTTACATATCCCACTACACGTCCAGTCGAATGATGCTACGCAAATATCTCCAGCTTCATTCTTCCACTCGCAATCTAAACAAATAAATCACAAGATAAATTGAGGTTAATGGAGTTCATTTCTTCGTTGTGTGATGACACATTATGATTTATGGTGGTGAAAATGAATTTTTTTAAAGTCTTAATTTCAAGGTAATTTTATATCAGGCAAAAATATTATTTATTCTCCACTATTAATAAGCAGATAAATAACCTTTTTTCGCATTCGTTTTAAGACAAGTGATCATGTCTCTTAAAGTTGTTTGCTCTACCTGGAGGTGTTCCGCAACAAAAGGTTCGATCATCAATGTGCTCGACTTCCAACCCAATTAACCAAGAACCCAAAGAAACATCCTCATTGGCATACCTATGCAATATTGGCCTGCAAAATATATAAAAAATAATAATAAAATACAAAAGAGCACAATATTTTTTTATGGTTTATTTGAATAACGACAGGAAAAACAATATACCACTTAATCGCAAGACATGATATTCAACTATGTGATTGTAACTGATCGTATAAGAAAGAAAATGAAGTATATTTTCTTATGTACTTACGCATTGATGGATATATATGCAGCAAGATCCTTAGAGATGGCATAGATTTGACCGGTGGCATGTCTAAAATATTTGTTTCCCTCTTGTCCAAATTTCCAAAACTCCGGTTCATGATATTTTACTCCCCTGCAAAATAGTAAATGAAAAATAAAACAATGTTTGCCTTGGGGGTCATAAAAATTGACCAATTTTATGGTTAGAGTGTCAAATAAATATCCTGTTAGGCATAGTATCAAATAAATAAATTCATAGCACACATAGCATGTCTTCTAATGGCGTTCGATGAACAATCCTCTTGAATCAGGATGCATTCGATGTTATGACATGCATCGCATAATCTAACATTATCAATGCATTCCTCAGTAACTGAGCATGCAGGTATATATGTGCAAGTGATATTTTTCTTGGTACTTACTTATGCGAGAGAACTGGTCCAGACTTCATGCAACCAATATAAATCCGCGGTTTGCTCTTGTGTCGGGCAAGTGTTGTGGTAAGCATACCTGCAAAACTTGAACAGATCAGATAACAAGGGGAAGATAATTCCAACCATGACTACAGAACTTAATCGAAGGATGATAGTGATGGTGCTTGTGAGATTGAACGCGGGAGGTTCGGATACATGAGATCATTGATCTGGATATCTATCCGGCATATTAACAATGTCAAGAAGAACTAATGTATTCAAAGATAGCTCACCAAGATTAACATGCACGTCATCGTCAACCTTCACATAGAAATCTGCATTCCAGAGGGACACGGCTGTTGCAAAATATACCCTTGTCTTTGTCGAGAGCTCATGGTATCCTTCGAGGTGTTCAAGCCTAAGAAAGTCCTCATGCTCAGCATCTTCTCTGTCAATAGCACGGTCTAGAACACCACCAGGTGCAGCACTATGCCCGATCACAAATCGTAGGATGATACCTTTTTCCTTCTCCAATTTCTTAAGCTGGGATCCTGTACAGAAAATGTAACGAAAAACTCAAAATAGAAGTAGAACGACCGATGAAAAATATCATGCTCAACTGTATAACAATGTGAAAATATAAAGCAAATCTTTTCGGAACCATGCTAAATGAAAATCACTATTGTTTGCTTCATATCTCTGTAACTTTTCCCTGACGCAGTACACCTCATTTGAACAAAAAAAAAAAAGATTGTGAAAAAAATACATTTGCAGGTTAATTAAAATTTGGTTCATTCTCTCGTGAAAAAACAGGTGCCATTACGAGCACAAATTCAAGTAAAAACATGATTGTTTTTTTATTTTCCTAGAAAAAAAATTAATATTTTCATTACCAATTGGTTTAGTTTTAACCTGAACGGCCAAAAAGACTGGTCTCCATGAGTAATATGTTGGATCAACTTGTCTCTCTGCATATTTTTTGTAACAAATTTATATGGTCATTGTAGTAATTTATGTTTCTTATGTGCATATTATTCACTGATAGGTCAAATTCAAATTTGGCTGATGGTCAAATTCAAATTTGGTTATTGGCTTACATACTGAGCAATTATTTTTTTAATTATTCAACTTAACTCGTCTTAAAAACGGAAATGAACCTGAAAGGTCAAGTACACAGTTGTATGTGTCTTTCAGTAGCATATAAATCAGTATGTTATATAGGTGCAATTAATAAGCTTGAAATTTTCCTCATCGTAAATATATTTATTCTCTTATTGTTATAAGTAACCAAAGATCATAAAATATTTATTTTTCACCTTTTGGCATCCAAGTATTTCGAAGCGAATCCCGCCTCTTCTTGCTGCTGAATGCAGTGTTAATTCCGATCACTGCAAAAACCTTTGGCAACTCCTTAGCTGATCCTGTCCCCGAAGCTCCACCCTGCTGTCCGATTTTGTTCATCCGAGCAACTGCAAGTTCGACCTCCAAGGAAGAAATGGTCTTGTCTAATGATCTAAAATTTATGAACCAAAAAAAAAGAAAAAAAAGAAAAGAAAAGACATTTTAGGATAATTTTTTTGATAAAATGATATATCAGCCAATGTTCACCAAACTCACTGAATTGCATGATGTGTCTTTGAGACTTCACTCATGATATCCTTTGCATTACTGCCTTCTCCAAGCATCTATCCAAAATAATATGGTGCATACAGCTAAAGTTAGATAGATTACATTGGTTATAAAAACAATACTTTATTTTCATGTTGTGAAGCTGATAAAGAAAACTCACTCGTTTAGACTGCTGATTACAATCTTCTCTAGGGAGCATAATAACCTTGGAGCCTGTATGGGCAGTCGATGGCCGGACCGGTACCCTCCCTCTAAAGATCAAACCAATGAAGAAGCTGGCTACGCAGAGTGCAAATACCACTTTACCAGGCAATGGCCGAACACGGGCTTTCTTCTCTAGCAATGGCGGAGCCCTCTCGCTCATGGCCTTCACAAATGTACCCCGCATGAGCAACATTTTGCAGCCAAAACAAAGAATCAAAAGAATTGATAGGAAATAATTGTGAATGTAAGTAAGCTAGGAATATATATGTATATATATATGAAAACAAAACCCAGCTAATTATGACCTGGACATTGTAAAGAGATATCTTGGTACCATTACGTAGGTTTGTGGCTGAAGGGATGCAAGAATATCGATATTGTCCTGTTAGGTTGGAAAAAGCTTTTTTCAAGAAATAGAAAATTTGCTACTCCAAACTTGTTTATTAGTGCATCATTAAAAGAATGGACTCAACAACGCCTAGGCTGCTGAGTGATTCAGTTTGCAAGGCACTTTGGTGTGACCTAGAGGTCATGCATTTTATGTGAGAATATAGATATATAGCTGCAGGTTTTTAGGACCTAACTAAAACCTAAAAGCACGTAATTACCATGTAACAAATGTACAAATATATAAAAATTACAAAGAATTGCTTAATTTGGGGAGGATTAGTATCTCGTTTGGGTACTAGTTTGAGTCCTTCGAATAACCATATAAGAAAATGCGGGATAGGTGCAATACAACAAAATTTTGTTGTGATATTACCTTACATCAGAAAGATAGAAAAGACTCCAAAATAAGTATCCGGTTAAGTACTTGATGCTCATTAATGAAGCCAGTTGGAATGATCCCTCCTTTTTAGCATGTGGAAGCTCACTGAGTAACTAAGGAAGATATCACCAAGGGAATTGGTAGAATAAATAATCAATGTGAAGGAGATATCTTCAACGACTTTCCTTATAAATTACCTCTCCAACATTTCACATGTCAGAGTTGAAGAAATGTATCTCCCGGGTTCATCCTCGATCTCAATAAGGTAAACGGAGGCAAAATTTATCCAACACTAGAAGTTGAGAATGACCACTGAAGTTGAAAACTGCAAAAGCCAGTCATATTCATTTCCCAGTATCAATGAGTCTCGTGCAACGATTACCCATGTGAGAATTGATTACAATTGCAAGCCTTAATGGAGTTTGAGAATAACTTGGACCAAACCAACAACAAGAGTAAATTTTCATACCCAAAAAATCATTCTACCAATTAGGGATAGTAATGGACGTATCCACGAGCCAATTTTTGACTCATCATATATAAAATTTTGAATCAAAAATAAAAATTTTATTTTTCTAATTTAAAATTTTGTATAGAAATGGCTAAAAATTGGCAGGTGGATGTGTCCATTAGCATTCCTACTACCAATTGTATCTCAAACTATCTTCACTCCATTTCCAACTTCACCCAGCAACAATACTGAATTATTATCAGGACTGAATTATTATCAGGACGATTGATTGAAAGCTCAGCTCATGAGAGCACGTCAAAAGTCTTGCTTTACTTCTGGCGGATCTATCTCCTGATAAAGATCTGTGCTTGGTCATACATAACCAGGATTATAGTAAACCGATTCAATAATATATAGTAAAACATGTAAAATCAATAATATCTCTATAACATACAATCATATGCAATTAAGTTGGCAAAAATTCTCATATTTTAACACATAATGTGGCTTATCATTAGTTTTTCACTTAATATCTTTTAATTATGATATTTTAAAATTTTGAAAGATATAATTTTGGCCGGTCTGAACGCATTATCGTGTACCCCGAAAAAATAGAATAGTAAATTTGATCGGAACCTATTCCGATCCTCTCAAAAAGGAAAGTAGTGACAGTTTTAATCGAAGCATATCCCGTTTCTCTCGTATAAGAAACAGTAGAAGTTTTGATCAGAGCATATTCTGATCCTCTCAAGAAAAAAAGTGCCGCAATTAAGTTCATCATTAGATCATATAAATCCTCAATTCTCCCATAAACTCAGGGTATATCAATTTAAGTACTACAAGAAAATGGGGTATTTTGCAATGGTTATCGTACAACAGTTTTAAAACCATTGTAATATAATACATTTAGTAATGCTTAAATTAACCGTTACAATAAATCTTTATTTTGCAATGGTTACTACGTAACACTTCTTAAACCGTATTGATATATTATATTTTACAATGTGTTTAAACAAATGTTGCGAAAGATAGTTTATTTGTCACGTTTATGTTGTAACGCTTTTTTAGCTGTTACTAAATAATTATTTTGTAACGGTTTAAACAATTGTTACAAGAAAAGAGGTTTTTGGCAATGGTTTTTTTGCAATAGTTTTAAAATTATTGTAATATAATATATTTAGTAATACTTAAATTAACCGTTACAATAGATCTTTATTTTGCAATAGTTACTATGTAACTCTTCTAAAATCGTTTCGATATATTATATTTTACAATGTTTTAAGAAAATGTTGCAAAAGATAGCTTATTTGTCACGTTTATGTTGCAACGCATATTTAGTTGTTACTAAATAATTATTTTGTAACGGCTTAAAGAATTGTTACAAAGTATCATTTTTTTGCAACAATTTTGATGCAACGTTTTAAGAATCGTTTCTAAATATTAAAATTTAATGATGGTCAACATAACTGTAACAATAAATTCAATCATCTGCAACATTTCATATACAACGGGTTCAAAAAGTGTTGCTAAATAAAATATCCGGAAATAATTTGATTATCCAAAAATAAAAATAATTATTTATTAATTAAGCATATATATATATATATATATATATATATATATATATATATATATATATAATTTTTGTACTATTGAAGTTTAATTTAGAATCATATATCCCAATATAACATTTAGTGATATTTACGAAAACTTTACATATACATAAAATTTAGTCGTTAGCTTATCCATTTAACCATATAATTAGAAATAAAAAAATTGTGAAATAAAAAATATTTAACATAAATTAATCTTTTATTTTGTATTTTTTTCACTTTTTTATTTTTCTTGTGCATCATTTTTAAAAGAGAAAAAATATTAAAAGTAAAAATATTATATATATATTTTAAAATAATTAAGTTTTCTCACGAACTGAGAATGCACTATTTGTGCATAAAATATATTTAATTCACATTACTAATATCACAACTCTAATTAAAAACTGTACATGCTCCCATGCATGTGGTTGAATATAAGAATTTACTCGGTTTCAAACATAGAGTACGAATTATTTTTTCCAGATACTTTTTAATCTGTAGGAATTTTCACTCAATATTAAACAAAACTTACTCAACATCTTCAAGATGAAGTATAAATCTATATGTTATATATATATATATATATATATATATATATATATATATATATATATATATATATATATATATATATATATATATATATATTATTTTAAATAGATGTAGGTTTCAATTCTTCAAATATGTTATATATGTTTTAGAAATATATAATATGTAATAGTAATTTTGTTTTTTAAGAAATATTTTAAACATAAATAAATTAACTTAATTTCTATATAAGCTATATAATTAACTTATATTTTAAATGAGATATTAGTATTTAAAAACTAAACTTTTAATATTATTTAAAGTTAAAAAACTTATTTATTATAAATACTAGGCTTATCTCCCCACGACGTTTTATGTCCCAAACCCTAATTCCCGTTTTATCTCTCTCCCTGAGAACCGTGCAACCAAACTGCCCCGCCTCCGCTCACTGTCCAGGCCCGCCTCCTCCCGCCGGAGCTCCGTCTGCATCGCCCCGCCGCCCCACCTCCGCTCCGCCTCCGCCCGCCTCCGGTCAGCCTCCGGTCCGCCTCCGCCCCGTCTGCATCGCCCCGCCTCCGGCCCCCCTCCATGGCAGTCTGCCTCCGGCCCCCCTCCACCCCGCCGGAGCTCCGTCTGCATCGCCCCGCCTCCACTGCAGTCCGCCTCCGGCCCCTCTCAGCCCCGCCTCCGCTCCGTTTGCATCGCCCCGCCGCTCCGCCTCCACTGCAGTCCGCCTCCAGCCCGCCTCAGCCCGCCTCTGGCCCGCCTCTGCCCGCCTCCGGCCCGCCTCCACCCACCTCCGGCCCGCCTCCGCTCCGTCTGCATCGCCCTGCTGCCTCGCCTCCACTCCGGTATGTATACTATTTTCATATGTATACTATAGGAATTTAATTACAGGCACGAAAATATTTTCTTGTGATTACAGCGTTGCCTCCAACTCTAATTACATGCATGAAAATATGCAGAAAAAAAAAGGAAAAAAAAAAAACATAAGTCATGAAAAGAAAAATTATTGCTATAGCAGTTAATGTACAACACAAACTCGACAAACATATGTATAGTAGCAAGACCTAGGGTAATACTCCATAATTATCATGGGCGAGTGGCAGTATGGTTTAAAAAAATGATTGAGTTTATGTGAACTATTTTCTTTTCAAATTAAAGAATATATTCTAGTTGATTCAATTTATTCCATATGTATACTATTTCTTCTTACAGAAAAATTTTAGTTTATGTGAAATATTTTCTTTTCAAATTAAAGAATATATTCTAGTTGATTCAAGTTATTTCATATTTTTGGCACAAGCAGAAAGAATAAAAAAAGACTTTTTTTCCTTTGAGCATAATATCATTTAACTGAATTAGGTACAATTTATTTGAAATTTTTTTTTATTTCCCAAACAAATAGTTTGTAGTTCTTATAAATATCAAATAGTAGATTAAGTTGAAACCATGATTGCTTTCATAACTATTTGCCTTTAGAATATCATGATTACCATCTCCTTTGATAACTAACTTCAGTGAAGTCAAGGTTAAAGTACCAATTATTTAATGGATTGCAGTGGTTGTAGGTAGTAACATGGGTGTTGAAACCAATTTTTATTTATTTAATGCGGTGTGTTATTATTCTTTGGTTCTCTCGAATAGCAGTGATTTAATTATCTAGTATATTGTAATTGTACTAGTTTTAAAGGTAAGAAGTAAGGTGATAGCTCGAGAACCTTGTTGTGTTGGAAACCTGCTTACAGAACCTGGCCTTGTAATAACATATGGCAAGGGGTTCACACATACACATAATTTTTTTTGTTTATAAATCCCTATAATGCATATTCTAAAGAAAATTATAAGCCAAGTTTAATACTATTTCCTATAATAGGTTCAAGATTATGAAAAATAAGTAGTTTTATGATCAATTATAATACTAGATATTTTAGAAATGTTAGTTTACTTCTAGTTTTTTTACTAAATAATTAAGTATTTTTAAATCATAATGTAATAAGTTTTTTTTTAATGTATCACTTTGTGCTACTTAATGTAATCACTGACATATTGCTAATTTTCATTATTTTTAATTTACAGATAAAAGTCTAACAAGAAATGGACAAAAATTGGATGCATTGTGATAGAACCACCCAAAAATATATTGATGGAGTTTTAAGTTTCCTGAATTTTGCTCTGACTAATACAACTCAAGAAGGATACATTGTATGCCCATGTAAAGAGTGCAACAATTGTGCATGGCAAAGTGAAAAGGATGTGTATAGTCATTTAATAATTAAAGGTATTGATCCAACATATAAGAATTGGCGTTTCCATGGAGAGGGTATAGGATCTTATAATACTGAATTTTCAGATGGTAGAGAAGATCATACAAAAAAAAGATCCCTCTTGGATAATAATATTGAGGAGATGTTATATGATGCATATCCTTGCATCTATGAACATCTTGAGAGAGGCGAAGATGGAAATAATTCTGATGGCATTGATCATGAGTTGGATAATGATTTGGAGAAGCTTCAGAGCCTGCTAAAAGATTGTGAATAGGAATTATATCCAGGAGCTCCAATAACAAAACTTACCTTCATTGTTAGAATGTTCCTTATAAAGTGTCTTCATGGATGGTCCAATGTGTCCTTCACTGCAATGCTGGAGCTTCTAAATGAGGCATTTCCAAATATAAAAACAATTCCAAAAAGTTTTAATCAGACTCGTAGTATAATGCGAGGATTGGGGCTAGATTCGAAAAAAATTGATGCTTGCAAAAACGATTGCGTGTTATTTTGGAAGGAACATGCAGACTCAAATTTTTGTCATATATGTGGTGAATGTCGATGGATTACTGATGAAGATAACAACATAATGAAAGACAATGCACATGGAGATATTTCACTACCAAAAGGTAAAAAAATTGCAAAAAAGAAATTACGTCATTTTCCCATTAAGAAAAGGCTCCAACGGCTATTCATGTGTTCAAAAACTGCTGAGTTAATGAGATGGCATGAAGAGGAGCGCATAAAGGATGGTAAATTAAGACATCCGGCTGATGCTGAGGCTTGGCAAGTGTTAAACAGCTTCAATTACGAGTTTGCATCTGAAACTCGCAATGTACGCCTTGGTTTAGCAAGTGATGGATTTAACCCATTCAGAACAATGAGTGTTCAGTATAGTATGTGGCCTGTACTCTTGATGCCGTATAATTTACCACCATCATTGTGCATGAAGCCTTCCAACTTCATAATGGCCCTTCTAATACCTGGGAAAGAATCACCCGGAAATAATATTGATATCTATTTGCAACCATTGATAGATGAGGTGAAAGATTTATGGACCGTTGGTATTAAAACTTATGACTCATCGAAGCGTGAGTACTTTGTCATGCGTGCTGCACTTTTATGGACAATAAATGACTTTCCTGCATATGCTATGCTTTCTGGATGGAGCACAAAAGGAAAATTAGCTTGTCCTGTGTGTTGTTACAACACAAAATCAATATATTTGAATAGCAGTAGAAAATTTTGCTACCATGGAAGTCGAAAGTTTCTAGATGCTGATCATGAGTGGCGCCATGATGCAGAGTCATTTTTTGAGGGGAAAGAATTAGATGATCCACCACCTTTGATATCGGGTTCAGATATTTTAAAATATTCAGCTAGTCTACAGAATATTTTTGGAAAGACTCAAAAGAAAAAAGATACAGGGAAGAATCCATTAAAGAAAAGAAGCATTTTTTTTGAACTCCCATATTGGGAGTTCAATGCATTACGCCATAATCTTGATGTCATGCACAGTGAAAAAAATGTAGTTGATAATATAATTGGAACACTCTTAAATATGGCAGGTAAGACAAAAGATCATTTGAAAGGACGACGTGATTTGGAAGAGATTGGTATTAGACATGAATTACATCCACAGGAGGGACAATCTAGTAAAACATATTTACCACCTGCTACATTCTCTATGGATCAAAGTGATAAAAATATTTTCTGTAAAGTACTAAAAGGAGTGAGAGTTCCAGATGGATATGCTTCCAATATATCTTGCTGTGTGCAAACCAAGGGCCATAAAATTACTGGACTAAAAAGTCATGATTGTCACTTTTTATTGCATCATTTACTCCAGCTCGCCGTACGTAGAGCATTACCTATCAATGTTGCAGAGCCATTAATTAGACTTGGCGATTTCTTCAGAAATCTTTGTTCTAAAGTTATTACATATGAAGAACTTGATAAATTGGAGGGTGACATTGTGCAAATACTTTGCAAATTCGAAATGATTTTTCCTCCATCTTTTTTGATATAATGATACATCTACCCCTTCATTTAGCACATGAAGTGAGACTTGGAGGACCTGTTCATTTTCGATGGATGTATCCTATTGAAAGGTAATAATCTAATTTATTACTTAGTAAACATATATATCTAAATTATTAATTGATAAGTATATTTTTCTATGACAGATATTTAGGAGTTCTTAAATCTTATGTTCGGAATAGAAGTCGACCGGAGGGCTCTATTGCTGAGGGCTATATTGCTGAGGAATGTTTGACATTTTGTTCAAGATATTTAGATGATGATGTTGATACAAGGTTTACTAGAACATCAAGGAATCTTGATATTATTGATAGTGGACACCAAAATTCAGACACTCAATCCATCATTGGTCAGCCACTGGGAACTTGTGAGATGTTTACCTTAAATGAGATTACTTGGAGATAGGGTCATCGCTATGTTTTGTTCAACTGTGATTTAATCAGCTCATATCTTGAGTAAGAACTTGTATAACACCAAGATCATTTAACTTATTATTGGGTTTAGGACTTCAGATAACTAATAAATACAAATCTCTTCATGCAGAGAACATCGGGAGATTATGGCAAATCAAATAAATCGTGGTAGATCAAAGTCATGGTCTAGAGCACATGGACACAGTCAAGAATTCGTGGAGTGGTTTCAAGATCGTGTTAGAAATGAACAAGTTTCGGATGAGATCAAATGGTTATCCCGTGGACCAAATTTCGTGGCTAAAAAATATAAAGGCTATGTCATTAATGGTTATAGATTTTGAGTTTATAATCATGATGTTGGAAAGGCAACCCAAAATTGTGGGGTTGGTATCACAGCATCTACTCCTAGCTTCGCAAGTACCAGGGATAAAAACCCTATTATTGGTGACGTCACATATTATGGAGTAGTAAAAGAAATCATTGAGCTGGACTACTATGGCTTCCATAAGTTCATTCTTTTCAACTGTGATTGGTTTCAATGGAGGAGAGATGAATTTAACCTTCCATTAGTTAACATCACAAGATTAATTTATGAAAATGATCCCTTTGTCTTAGCTTCTCAAGTGCATTACGTGCAAGATCCAATTGAGGAAGATTGGTATAGTGTGATTACAACAATACCAAGAGACATCAAGGGAATGTTTGACGAGCCTGTGCAAATTGACATGGATATGGATCTATCACATTAATATGCTAGATGACAATTGATCCTACTTTGTAATGTGGCTTATATATTCCTAATATTTAATTAAACATGATATTAGACAAGCTGTTGTAAATTTGAAGTATGTTTATATAAACATGTGTTATTTGTTAACTGTCTTTAATTTAGTACATTATCAATATTTTGGGATGTTATGTGGTTTTTCTATCTGTTATGTTTCTGCTGTGGGTTCTTTTTTTTAATTTAGAGATTAAGGTGTTCTTTAACTCCTTTCTTTTAGTAATTATATTCTGTATTGTATCATTATCATTATTATTTGCAGTTGTGCAGTGGTAGTTTTGAGCCTAATATGTGAAGCTATTATCAATATAGCAACTAGAATTTTATTGAAATCAGATATCTTTGAGCACTATGTCCTTGTTTTTTTTATATTAATTATATGTTGTTTATTCTTTGAATGGAAAAATACAGAATATCTTTTTTTTGAAGTTTATCTCTGATAGCTGACAATTATCAAGTACTAGAGGTAAACACATAGGGCATTTATTAGTATTTCACTTATATATATGTGTTCTACTTTTAATGTACATCAATGAGTTAAGGTGCTAATGATGATATAATTAGCTTTATATTGTTTTATTTACAGGAGATTTTCATGGCGAGCAAAGGTAAACAAAAAATATTAGAACATGCAAGTCAACGAAAATGTACGATTCCAATTTGGTCTCGACGGAGTACAAATTCTCATATTACTAGTGGTACGGGATCAGATTCTGACTATAGTACTGATTTCTCAAGTTCTAGTGATCATGATGTTGAGCATGCAGAAAACAATCAAAAGTCTGACGGTTTAGAGTCAAATGAAGAAGAAAATGGAGTTCAATCTTCTAACCCAAATACCCAAGATGATGCACATCCATCTACATCCGGAGATATCAACACAATCAACAAAGGTAAAGGCTAGTAATTTAGTAATACTTGAGATTGTAATTTTTTGAAATTTGTATAATTTTTTTAACTAGTATTCTAACTTTTAGATTTGTATTGTGGAATAAATTCTTTCAGAGAGGAATGTCAGGAAAGAAACTAGATGCTTGAAGATAGTAGGGAGAAATGAGAGTGCTCGACCAGTCATTATTTTAAATGATAAGAACCAGTCAATTGGTCCAAGTAAGGATGTTGCAAATTTAAGTTCGTACTTGGAAACATTAGCTCGGAATGCAATGTTACTGCCTTTTAACATTGAGACCTGGCATGCAGTCTCCAAGAAAACAAAAACTGAATTGTGGAAAATGGTTAATGTAATATTTGCGTACAAAACTATGATATTTATCTACATGTCCATTATAAGTTGATAATTATAAATTATTATGTTGCAGGAAAAGTTTATTATTGACGAAGCTGCAAAAAAATGGGTATTAATTACAGTTGGATCAGCATGGCGGTGTTGGAAAAGTCGATTGAAAAAGAAACACTTTAACCCTCACACACGGAGATCAGCTGCAATCAATGATCGACCCATTTCAGTACCAATGCAACAATGGAAGCACATGGTAAAGTATTGGAGTTCAGAGAAATCTAAGGTATATAATCTTACTTATAGAATCTACAAGTTAATTATCAAATTAAATTTATACATGCATACGATTCTTATCTTCAATTTAATTGTAGGCTGAAAGTGGAAAGAACACTAACAATAGGAAAAGGTCAAAATATACGCATACAATGGGTTCTAAAAGTTTTGCTAGAGTTCGAGAGGAACAGGTATATTTTAAATTTTTTTAATACACTTATGAAAATAAAATTATGGAATATTAATTTATTTTGGTTTGTACTTATTCAATAGAAGAAGAGACAGCCAAATGAGAAATCACCAGATGAAGTGGACATGTTTATCTTGACTCACAAGAGAAAAGATGGAACATTAAATATGGATAATGAAACTAAGGTATCTTGAATTATTTTTTTTCATTTCCAAATATATATGGAATGTTAAATTTAAAAATATTAATATAATTTTTCTATGTTATTTGAAGCTGAGTTAGACCAGATAACTGCACAGTCATCAGAAACATCCGAAAACAAAATAGCCAGGGACAAATTTATAGAGAAAGTATTCATATACCATCCCGGCCGAGTACCACAATATGGAAAGGGTGTTACACAATCAAATTTAGGAAAACCAACAACGACCTCTCTATCTAATGATGCCATCACAGAGCTACTTGCTAGAGAACAGAGAGTAGCTGAAATGGAGAGGAAGTATGAAATGATGATGAATGGATTGCAAGACATATTAGCTCAAATAAAGCAAGTTAATCCAAATATCCAGATATCGGATTCATTTACTAGTCCTCTACCTACTGTCTCACAGTATCTTCAAGGAGAAAGTGCCTTTCAGAAACTAAAACAATATACATCTACTGACACAGATAATTCTGACCAGGTTGGTTATTTTTTGTAAATCTCAGTTTCATTTATTATAAATGCAAGTTATTAATTCTGGAATTTATATTTTTTATGAATTCATATAGTATGTGTGTATATAGTTTCAAGTTTTATTATTCTAATTATTCTTATAAATTTGTTTTGTAGGTGGGCCAAGATGATGATAATCCTAATATAGAAAGAGGCAAAGATACTAATGGCATGGAAAGTGACAATGCATGAAGCTTTTATTTAATTTCATCTAGTAAAACTTATTAAGTACATTTTGTTATTATTGTAAGAACATCCATAGTTATGATTTTGAGTTCAATTTGTAGTTTTTGATTTAGAACAAAAAAACATCCATAGTTATGATTTTGAGTTCAATTTGTAGTTTTTGATTTAGAGCAATTGTTTGTATTTAATTTTTTTGAACGTTATTATATGTGTTACGATCGTTAACTTTATTTGTGTCTTTAGTATTCTATTTAAATTACTAATATCTATTTCATATACGAATGCCTAGTCCAACAAGTTGGAGACATTTAAAAGGACTCATGTTGTTGTTGTTGATGTACATTTGATGAATATTTGGTAATTATATTGGTGTGTTATTGTTGTTGATGTACATTTGTTGAATATTTGGTAATTATATTTGTGTACAGGGAATTATATTTGTGTACAGGGAATAATATTATGCAGTGAGATATATTTATAATCGCAACGGTTATGTAAATGTTACAATTTGTTACTTGTGATATCCCATAAACGTTGCAAAAAAGTTAGCAACGGTTACTAGTAAGTATTGTTATTCAGTATGCAACATTGTTTTGCGAACAGTTATCAATAAATTATTAACGGTTTTAAACTATTGCAAATTAATATAACTTACTACAACGGTTTTTAAAACCATTGTAATAAAAAAGTATAATTAGCAACGGTTTTTTCAACCATTGTAATAGACAAGTTCAATTGGCAACAGGTTTCTATAACCATTGTTAAAAATATGCATAACTAGCAACAGTTGTTTAAACCATTGTAATAGACATATTTAATTGGCAACGGTTTACATAAACATTGTAAAAGGTTAGTATGAATTGCAACAATTTCTGATAAATGTTGCAAGAATATTGTAACATTTATCTACAACCGTTACTATTGAGTTGCAACGGTTTAATGCTACAGTTATAATAACCGTTGTATTGAAGATCGCAATGGCTATATGTAACCGTTGTAAATATACTCTTACGGAACAGTTCAAACAACTGTAGCAATATTTAATCGAAACCGTTGCTATTATTATTTGCAACGCTGGCAAGCACAACGGATTTTAAAACCGTTGCAAATAAATTTAGCAACGGTTTAGATATCTAAGGCAACGCTTACCAACCATCGCAAAATACCCCATTTTCTTGTAGCAATGTTTAGTTCAGTAAATTCAGTTCAGTATATGTATTGGTGATCACATTAAATTTCAGTATTCAGTAACAGTAATAATAACATTAAGGAATAATATACAGTATAATGGTTAATAATTTATTACCAATCACATATGATAACAATTTGTATTCAGTTGGTTTCTTATCATGACTCGTTTCAGTGCTTATTTTCCTTTTTTTTTTAGTATATAAATAAAAACAAGTAAAATAGAACTTATAAAATAGTATTTTGAAAGATATGTATATCTCTAAAATGGATAATATATAAACTTCATAAGAAATATTCATACTCGATGTTATAAGAATATGCGCATTAATTCAAATAAAAAAATATTTAAATATGTATAAATTTAGACTATCAGCAATTAAATAAATTATTAGAACACTTAATTATCTATTTTTGTTGCTAGAACATGAAACACTCAGTTTAAATGTCAATTTCTATGCAAAAAGTATTAAAGCTGCAATAAAGCTATAATTTAGAGGTCAATTAATATTAAGCGTAGGGCTCAATTGTTATAAAGTGTGCATATTTGTCCACAATAGTGACTGACATGTGTCATTAAGACTCGTTACATATGTTAGAAGATTCCAAATTGATTTTTATTTGTATTTTCGTGAACAATAGACAGAACCAGTATAAATTGTATGCATATTTTAATTAAATAGGTAAACTTATTAGTTTCTATAATCTAGATATCAAACTCAGGCCAACTGATTCTAAATGCTTTTCAATTGAGGTTATCTAAGAAAATTATTAATGTTTACCAAACTATTTGGATATTAGATGTAACTACATTAGTTTACCTCATAATTTTTGTTATCACAACTAAACTTAAAACCTTCGGTGTGCTTAAAAACTCGACTTTTATTCTTAAATTTTTTATAATTGGAAAGCCAATGAGAGTTATATGATATTTTTATTTAACTATTAAGTTTTTATAACTTTTTGGGAGATGTTTTATATTAGGATTTCAACCTAGTAATTAAACTTATATTTTAACCAATTAATGCAATATAAACACTATTCGCTACTTTAGAAGAGAAAATGCCTCTAAATATATTGGTATCTTTCCTTATATCTATCTAGCAAGTTTTAATTTATATGCATTTCTTTTTTTTTTTTTTTTTGGAATAAACAGTTTGTATGTAAGTTATTTGAGTATTAATTTGTAAGTAAGTTAATAGTCGAAATATGTTCTAAACTTATTTACAATATTACACTATTTGCTTTTAAATTAGTGATAGTAATTTATAACCACTAAACAACTAAGTTGTTGGGAAGAAATATCGGGCCCAACTGGGAGTATGATGGGTCTAAAAACAAAATTGAGAACCAATCTGACCTAAAAATGTAAGCTGTTAGATAAAGGCCCCAACTTTGTATTTAAATACATAAACTTTTTTTATTGTATCCGATGTGAGACTATACTCACATATGAACAATTAATAATCTCTCCTTCATTGTGAATATATAATTTAACTGTGGCAACTATCCACGTAGGGACCGACACGTGGCAAATCAAACCCAAACTTAACCCGGCTAATTTAACTTTAACAACCATTCATGTGAGGGGCCGGTATGTGGAAAACCAAAGCCAAAGTTAACTCGACCAATTCGGGTTTCAATATCGGCTTCACTCCCCCTTATCCCATAACCTTGACACTTGATCCGATGATAATTTGGCCGAATCTGGGCACTGATATCAATTATTGGAGAGAAATTCAGGTCCAACTGGGAGCGTGATGGGTCTAAACACAAAGTTGAGAATCAGTCTGACTAAAAAACTTAAGCTGTACGCAGAGGCCCCGATTTTGTATTTAAATTCATAATCTTTTTTTGTTCTATCCGATGTGAAATTATACTCACTTATGAACAATTAACATAAGATGGTCATAATAATGATTACCACTTCAAGACCAAACAATCCAAAAACATATCTAGTAGAGAGTACAGTAGAATCATTGCAAGTTCTCTCTTCATTAATATATCTGTAACCAAAAAAACATCCATAATGCACATAAATTTTATTTGAGACTTCTTATTTTTTTGGATCAATTTTATTTTATTTTTGTTTTTTATCACAAAAAGCATAAGAGAATAATACATATGTGCATATAATAGGGTAATAAAAAATATTTTATTTTAAAATTTCAATTAACTCGATGGAAAATGGAAGAATAAATAATTAAACTCATAAATTTTTGTACTAAATAAGATAAGAAGTATTTGATCAATAAATCAAGTATAATCTAAACTCTTAGATATATTTCAATAAGAATATATCATCTATAATTTAACAATCCATCACATAAGATTTATTTGATAGCAAGAAATTTAATGTAATTAGTTTACTACTATTTGTGGTATATTATAGAATTAATTATCTATTGTGAACTATCTTTATTTCGAAGTGAACAAGGATTTATAGGGTTGATGGTCTAAAACTTCTAATTTAATCTCGATTGTATAGTATGGCATGCGATACTTGTTTGTGCAATAATATATTGTACTAATATGACTGATACACAATGGATATGATAGTAAGCACAGTGACATGACAAGAGAGTGAAATATAGTAATATTGCATATATATGATCTGGTAATGAATTGTTAATAATATTATGGATGATAAAACGGATATGTATATGTGAATAAATGAATTATGTCATTATATCTTTATAAGTCATGTGTATCATGTACAATGAACTCGGAGAAGTGATGAAGCTCTATGATGGATAAGAGCACTATCATATAACGACAAATATAATGCTAAGATTGAGAATCTCTTACTACAATGGGTGGGTGATACTGGATCATCGAGTTATGATTAATACCCAATATGGTATATTCGTTACTATAATATAGTATAGGATGTGAATGGTAATACTTAGTAGTATAGCATGGTTTAGCACTAAGCGATTGAGGTTGGAATCCAGGTATGTACAGGCACTTATATGATGATAGAGAATAGTGCTAGGACACTTATATGATGATGGAGAATAGAGCTATGACGAACATTGACGTGAATATGTCCACATGCACTGATAATCCAGTATTATGATAGTACACCTATTTCTTCCCCTGAAGTCTTACTTGTTGTGTTTAATCTCCTCAGTTATGAATCCAAATTTTGAGAAAGCAGAAGAAAAACATGCACTAATCGGGATCCATATTTCGTTGATCAAGTAGAACGATAGTATGTAATAGATCTAGTCACATAATCTTATATATACCATTCATATCTTTTTGTCAAGCATTTTCCTTATTTTGAATCTTTTGAAGTACATATCTGAAACAGTGCATCCTTTTCATGTAATCAACCTTATTTTTATAAATGCAACTCTGGTTTAGATATTTATTTATTTATTATGGTATGAATATTCCAAAATCGTTTACCTATTGGGTAGTATAGTGCATATTTAAGTAGCTCCCCCTTTTGGAGAAGCAACTGAAAAATAGGGGTGGTACATGGTGATATCAAAGCCAGGTTAAGGTGGAAAATCATAGAATTACTAGCACATAAGAACATATCTGTGACTCATTCTTGATAATTATTATTTGTCCTTGAATATCTATCTGATCTAGTATCCTGCTTATCCTATCATGCTGTATTTGTTTGATATATCAATTTTTGGAATTACTTTTGTGATTCTTATCTAGTCCATTACAAAGTGATATCAGTCCAATCTTCTACTAGTACTAGTCCGAGGGATGGATCGCTAAGCTTAGGAGCCTGGTACAAGGACCAGCATAGACACAACAAACCACGATAATGGTACTAGAAAGGATGCTGCAGTTCAAGCAGTCAGAAAGGACCGGGATGATGTAGGATTTTTGGAGACTACAACCATTAGTATTTTCTGAAACTGAAGGACCATTGAAGGCTGAGTGATGAATTGTTGAAATGGAGAATCTTCTAAAAGGGCAAGAGTCCCAACAGAGAACTGGGTGGAGGTGTTATATATTCTATTGACCAATGTGGCCAGAACATAATAGTTGGCCGAAAAGGTAAGGCATCATGAACCTCTCACTTAGAAGAAGTTCGTGAAGGTATTTCATATCAAGCTTTTTCATGCTTCAGCGAGGCAGGATATTAAGAAGTTCTTGGAACTACAATAAGCAGATCGGACTATAAATGCATATGTAGCTGAGTTTGTAATACTTAGTCATTTTGCTTCGACTTTGGGGGCTAAAGAGGAGCAGTGAGCACACATGTTTCAGCAAGGACTGAGACACCATCTAGGGAGCATCTAGCAGGTCGTAACTACAAAACCTACTTAGAGGTATTCAAAACAACATGCTTCCTAGAGTAAGTATCCAAGGAATGGAGACCAGCAATATTCAAGAGGCCATTTAATCAAGGGGAAGTTTCTTCCAAGAGGCTTGGAGACTCCCCGATAAAGCGACAAGTAGTGGTTAACATAGGAGGTCCGGTGGTGTGCAATTTCTGCAATATGCTAGGACATATTCAGAAGAAGTGTAGAAGAGCTCTAGGACTATGTCTATTATGTAGGTCAGCAGATTATCGATAACTAATTATCCAAGGGCATAGTTGAGAAACTACCAACAAGTAGAGTTCCTTTCCAGCAAGCACTTAGACCGGTCACAGCAGGACCGCCAGTCTAGAGGACTCGAGGACCGAACTAGAGAAAAACTTTTGGAGACACAATAATTAAGCCTATGCCAGAGCCCAGAGAGAAGCAGGTCAGAGGTAGAGACAAGTTAGACTAATGAATGCTGAGTAAGTTCAGGCTACTGCTGGAGTCATAGCATGTATGATTTTAGTTGACAATACACCCGCAACTATTCTATTTGATTCTAGAGGTTCACAATATTTTATCTCTATCATATTTGTTTTCCGCAATTTTGTTTATTTCATTATCTTGCCTGTGGGGGTGCAACGTTAAGATTGAGACGACAATATCATGACCAATAAGGAATATAAACTATTTACATTAGTGATTAATGGTAGAGAATTCTATGCCAACTTTCTAATTATATATGGAGAGGGTTATGATATTATTCTAGGCATGGATTGGTTGAGTACCTTCCATGAGGTGATAGATTGTAGAAGAAAAAGAGAAATACTTCAGAACCCTAGTCGTTCAAAATTTGAATTTGTTAGTGGAAGTCAATCCTTGAACTAGCAGAATCTAAATTATTTATAAAAGGAGGTGTTTTAAAAGTAATAGAAGTAAAAGATGGAATGATAATTGTAGTATCAAAATTTTTAGAGATATTTCTTAAGAAATACTTGGATTACCACTAGAAAGGATAGTAGAATTTACTATTAATATTATCTCAGGAGTTGAATTAGTTTGTAAGTTAACTAATCGAATATAAATTGTAGAATCAGAAGAAGTTAAGAGATAAGTAGATGAGCTATTAAAGTTGGATCTTATAAGACCTAGTGTTTCACCTTGGGGAGCTCCATTATTATTAACAAGAAAGAAGGATGGGAGTCAATTGTTTGTAGATTATAGAGGTTTGAATGTAGTAATAATCAATAATAAGTATCTATTATCGAAAATATCCAATCTTTTTGATTTGCTAGGAGGAGCAAAGGTATTCTTGAGGATAAATCTTCTTTCAGGGTTCCATCAACGGTCTGAGTGAAAGATATTCCAAAGACCGTATTAAGAAATAGATATGATCATTATGAATATTTGTTAATGCCATTTAGAGTGCCTAATGGACCGACAGTATTTATGAATTTGGTAAATCATGTTTTTATTCAATATCTAGATAAGTTTATTGTGGCATTTGTTGATGATATCTTGATCTATTTTAAGAAAAAGAAGAGCATTCTGAGCATTTGAGGATAGTTTTGTAGAATCTCGAAGAGCAAAAGTTGTATGGGAGGCCAAGCAAATGTGAGTTTTGGTTAGATAAAGATTTTTTCTTAGGTCATATAATTTCTGAAGATAGTATAACAGCCAATTCTAAGAAGATAGAAGTAGTGATAAATTGGCCTATGTCAAAATCAGTATTGGAGATTCAAAGATTGCATCCCCTTAACTAAACTAAATGGGAAGGGAGTGGAATATGTCTGGACGAATGAGTGTGCTAAGGTAGTTGAAGAATTAAAGCAGAGATTGACAACAATACCAATATTAACAATTCCAGACAACTCTGAAGTGATAAAGTTTTATAGTGATGCTTCAAGTCAGGGATTTGAAAATGTGTTGATATAGAATGGAAGATTAATTAAGTTTGTATCAAGACAGTTGAGACTTCATGAGAAATATTTCCCGACTCATGATTTAGAGTTAGTAGTAATGATTCATGCCGTAAATATTTGGAGACACTATTTATTAGAACATAAATTAGATGTATATATGGATCATAAAAGCTTGATGCATACTTTCACTCAAAAAGAATTCAATATGAGACAATGGCGATGGCTTGAATTAGTAGCAAACTGTAATGCCCCTGTTTTTCAGCTGCTTCTCAAAACGGAGGATACTACTTAAATGTTATACTAGATAATCCAACAGTCATAGGATCTTAGAATAACCGTAACTACTGCCACAATTAGAAAAATAATAAGATGTCTAAAACTGAAAGGATTCTATTCATACAATAACAACTACAACTAAGCCTTTTATCCCAAGTATTTGGGTAGGCTACACGAACCAAAAAGAGAATCACGCCGGATCGATCACTTTGATAGTCATTCTCCATTCATTTCTATCAAGTAATATCTCCTCATTTAAAACTTTAAAATCCATATCTTTTCGTATCACCTCTATCCATATTTTCTTTAGTCTTTCCTTCGTTCTTTTAACTTGTGCTACATTGATAAACTCCCCTCGTCGAACTGGTGCCTTTGCAGGTATACGTTGTAGATTACCAAACCATCATAAGTGATTTTCTCGCATCTTCTCATCGATGAGAGTTATACCTATCTTAGCA
Organism: Dracaena cambodiana; assembly: GCA_036321105.1. Classification (NCBI taxonomy): domain Eukaryota; kingdom Viridiplantae; phylum Streptophyta; class Magnoliopsida; order Asparagales; family Asparagaceae; genus Dracaena; species Dracaena cambodiana. The sequence continues at coordinate 40,025,143 of JAYEPQ010000004.1, forward strand.
CGAATATCTTCATTTCTCACTTTATCTCTCCTAGTGTTGCCGCATATCCAATGTAGCATGCGCATCTCTGTTACACTTATTTTCTGTGATGACATTTCTTTATAACCCAACATTCCATGTCATATAATAAAACTGGGCTAATATTGTAGTCCTATAAAATTTTTCCTTTAGCCTTAACGGAATGTTACGGTCGCATAAAACTCTCGTTGAACTCCTTATTTCAACAAGTTATCTTGTATCCTGTGATTAACATCATTATCGATCTCTTCATCATTCTGAATAATAGAACCCAAATACCTAAACTGACTGCTTATTTATATCTCTTGCCCATCCAGTGTTACTACATTATAATCTACAGCCCGTCATTTACTAAATTTATACTCTATATAGTCTATTTTAAATCTACTCAATTTAAAAGCTCTAGATTCTAATGTGTGCCTCCATAACTCTAACTTGACATTCATCCCTGTTTTTGTCTCATCAATGAAGACAATATCATCAACAAATAACATACACCAAGGTATCTCATCCTCAATAGTTCTAGTAAACTCATCCATTACTATACCAAATAAGAATGGGCTCAATGCTGATCCTTGATATAATTCAATTGATATAAAAAAATCATTTGTTAAACCACCACATGTCCTGACATTGGTCATTACTCCACCATACATATCCTTAATTATATCAATATACTTGATGGGGACTCTTTTCTTCATCAATGTCCTCCAAATTACCTATCGTGATACCTTATCATAGGCTTTCTCTAACTCAATAAATATCATATGCAAATCTTTATTTCTCTCTCGGAATCGCTCTATAAGTTGATGAAGTAAATGAATAACTTCTGTCATCGATCGTCCCAGTATAAATCCAAACTCGTTCTATGATATTTAATAGTTTGCCTCAATATATATTCAATTACTCTTTTGTAAAGTTTCATAGTGTGATACATGAGTTTTATTTCACGATAGTTATAATAACTCTGAATATCACCCTTATTTTTATACAGAGATACTAGAATACTCTTTCTCCATTCATTTGGTATTTTTTTAGTTTTCCAAATCTTGTTAAAAAGATCTGTCAGCTACCTCACACCAATCCCTACTAAGTATTTCCATACCTCTATAAGAATCTCATCTGGACAACAGGTTTTTTTAATTTCATCCTCTTCAAGACCTCTTTTAGTTCAGATTCTCTAATTCTGCGCATAAAACTATGATTCATATACTCACATTGAATAGTAACATCTCCCAAATCTTGAGTAAAACTACCATTATATAATCTATCAAAATAATCTTTTAATCTTTCTTTAATATTTTTGTCTCAAACTAGAACTGTCTGATTCTCATTTTTAATACACTTTACAGTACATAAGTCTCTAGACTTCTCTCTCTTATTCGAGCAATTCTATATATATATCCTTTCTGCCTCTTTATTATTCAACTTCTTATACACTTGTTTATATAATTTAGTTTTTTTTATCCCGAACAATTTTCTTAGTATCTTTCTTGGCTAGTTTATACCTCTCAAAACTTGTTACATCATTATTATTATTATTATTCTTCAAATTTTTATAAAGGTCCCGTTTGATCTTAATAGCATTTTTTATCTCTTCATTATACCATAATGTGTCCTTATATGGTGGAGCACCACCCCTCGACTCACCAAATATTATTATTTTTTTTCAAATTTTCTTTGTATGAAAGGATTCCATTCATACAAAGAGTTAATTACATGAGATGATTTACTGCTCTAAATAAAAACACAAAAGAATCAAAAGAAAAAAGTAATGTCAAGATGAAAGGAAGTATAAATAAAATATACAAGGGCTCTCCAAAAGGTACTTCACTCCTTGCTGTCGCTCGGTCTGATCAATAAAGTACGGGTCTTCAGTCGGGGCTAATTCTCCTTCTTCGCCTTATAAAGCTGGGTTCGGAACCCAAGGATTGAACCCAACAAGTAACATAAAGAAAAAAATATGTGTACTATCACAGTACTGAAATAAAAAATATGTGAATAAATTGTGTTGGTGTTAAACATATCACGTGAATAATGAATAATAGGATAACAAGACTATATATGTCATTCGCAAATAGCAGGTAAATATCATGTAAGAATGACAAGTTTAAGTCACGTTCTTATTAGTATTTGAAGCAATTGATGGATAAAATGACGCGCAATTTTCCGTATTGTATAAGTGTCCATGCATATCCGGGACCCGGCCCAAACACATGATACTAAACCATAACACACTGCTAGGTGTTGCAAGTCAAATCCCGTACTGTAAAATAGTAATGAACATCACCCTTAAGGTGACTTATGTATCAGACTGTGCCTCAGTACCATACAGTACTACTGCAGTAAAAATTCTCAGTACCTTAATCAAGAACTTGGCCAATAAAATGCTTGTACAATACGATTTTTATTCATCGTGTAGTTTTCCTAATTTTTATATGTTAGTGATACATGATATACATGAATTAATGTAAACAATTGGCTTGTCAAGTCAGACTGTGTACATATTCTTTTTACAAGAAACGGGCATTTAGGAATCAAGATTTAAGATCATGTACATATATATTACAAGGATACTTCATTTCACGTAAAAAAGATATAAGAAACTTGTCATCATGTGTTCATGAATGATTATATCATCATGTATCTAGTATGTCAAATAATAAAATTATGTCCATTATTCGTAATGTTAATAAATGCAAATATCATAATTTATAACACAAGATTGTCCTGTATTATAAACATAATATTAATAAATACAAATGTCATAATAGTAATCTAATTAGGTAATACACAATCCAATATATACATGAAATAATTAATTTCATGAACACTTTTGGACTGAGCTTATGTGTAGCCAGTGCTTATGTGTAAAATACAAAATCCAATGTCTATAGCGATGGTAATTAATATTAGATGGTAATTAATATTATGAAACAATTAATTGTTACTCATAGAAATTAATGTCTATAGTGATGGTAATATTTAAAATAAGCATGTCCAAATTCTAAACCCATATAAACAAAATAATTCAAATATATTGATTCATCAAATTATCCATTAATCCAGTTCAATTCTAAGTGTCAATCAATAGTCTAAAATATGAACCGAACATATTCGTAAAATTATAGTCCAAAATATGAGCCAAGATAATTCTCAAATAAAGTAATTTAATTACGTACAATATAAATTAAAAAAATTCTCAAGAAAGAAGAATGGAGAAATTAAAGTGTTACTTGTCTCTTTTTGATCTTCATTTCTTGATTTGATTTATTTTTCTCCTTTTTTTCTTTTTCTCTTTTTTCCCTTCCTTTTTCTTCCATTTCCCTCTATTTTGGTTCTGGCAGAGAGAGTGAGAAGAAGAGAGGGAGGAGGAAGTCGTGAAATGGCTAAAATGGTTTGTGTTTTTTCTTTTGGCTTTTTATCTTCTCAACTCCTCTTACTGATTGGCCCTCCAAAGAGGCCACCACCTTAATTATTAAGCCCGCCGTCTCAATCCTCTTGAGATATGGATGAAGCTCAGTAAGATTCAAATAATTTATTTTATATATTTATTTAATAATTTAATAATTTCGGTTCCGTATAATATTTTTCAAATACTACCAAATTAATGTAGAACATAGTGCTCAATGAGAGGAGTACTATAAAATTATCCGTTTGTCATCGATGTCCGAAATAAAAGACCTAAAATTTCAAAGTAACTAAAAGGATAATTTAATAGTATTAAATTAACAAAGTTAGGAATATTTTTTGGTCTTGCAAAAAAAATTAAAAATCATAAATATTATAAAACTAAGAACAACGAAGACTGAATATCATTTGGAGCTGTGGATTTAAAGTTACGTTCACCGAAAGTTATTTCGGTATCCAAAATTGACTTCGGTGACCTTATTCGGTACAATCAGACTCAAAAGAGAGACACAGGTAACACGAATTTTGAGATATTAAACAAACTATGACTTATTAAACAAGAATCACTCGGGAAAGATCAATGTAGTACCTGATATACTGAGTAGGAGGCCTATTGCAGAGAGAATGTAGCAAAAAGAGATTTTGATGTAAATACAAGAATGGAGTTGTAAGTGATTTTAGCAGGAATGACAACACAATTTATGGAGATACATTTGCAGTCACCATTTATAGAATAGATTAAGCAAGCACTAATTGAAGATGAAAAGTTTCAAAAGTATAA